>CAVNYN010269390.1:0-16396 GCA_963692815.1 Nyctanthes arbor-tristis
TTTTCATTTTTGCCTACATGATACTATATTTGATGCATTTTATTGTCCTTTCTCCCATGTAGTAAGGATTGGTTATCATGCACTTTGTAGGGGGATTGCATAGATGAAGTCAATAACCACTTGGAATTGGTTACTTCAAATAATATTTTATTCCAAGGATACATCCAAATTAGAAGTACGTATATTCCAAGTTGCAACCCGAATACTTCTTTTTTCTCTTTTTCATTTTTTTAATATTCTTTTTTAAATAAAATTTTACTAATAGTGGAACTTGGCTTTTGCTCAGAGCTTTATGTGAGAGATTTACTTTCAAGAAGCTTAAAAAAGGATGTGTAAATGTCTTTTATTTTGTGTGATGAGAGAAGTAGTGAGCCGGTCCATAACATTGCTGATACATCATCAAATTTCTGTACTCATCAGAATGCTATTGATCCGGTTTGACCATGCCACAATAGTCTATTTGTTCTCTGTTATAAGAATGGACTTTATTGCATTGTTGTTATTGAGCCCCGTTGATTTATGTTGGGTTGTTGCTTCTTTTGATTGAAATTCTTGATGTCAAGCTTTTATTAAGGGTCATTCTGTTCTTTCATCCCTAATAAGTTTTGGAATTATCATATTTTACTAGGTGGCTTAGATTTCCTTTGAAAAGGGTAATATAGCAACGATAGAACACAAGGGTAAATAGGTATGGCTATTGCTATCTAGCATTTTTAAGTTCTTTCTGAGGTTACTTGTCTTCTCAATCCATTTACATTGTGTTCTTGATCATATTAGGTTTTATGCTTAGAATAAACGTCAGAGCAGTACCATATAAGTAAGCTTTTCAATTTTTCAGTTATCTTTGAAGTGGGCAAGTATATGGAAAAAATGCATGTCACAGTTTTGCCCAAAAAAGGAGTTAAGAGGATTCATCTGAGATTGATTCGAGAAGGTTGCTGTATCGGACTGTTTTCTATTCATTTTTATTCTTCACATTTCTTCTTCAATTTTGTGTTTGTGTTAACTGCGATCGACACCATCCATGGAAAATCTAAATGTAACAATTAACAATTTTGAAACAATAACATTTGTTGATGTTATGTGCATGTAAGGGTTAGGAATTATGCATATATAAAAAAAGAGGCATTGGGAGAGTTAGCTCTTAATGTCTATCTGTCTGCATCCCTTAAGATGTCTTCTAGTTTCCACGAAGGGTTAGGGTGCTTCCCTTTAATGTCTTGCTGCTTAACGAGATGTTGTCATGTGATGGAGTTCATAGGCTTAACTAGTATGATGGGTCCTTTTGGCAAGCCCCAGGGTACATGTGCATGTTTTACTATTGGTCAATTCCTTCTCTCAATTCCTGCAAAGGTGGCAACAACCGCATCGCTATTGCACTGTTGCCAAGTTCAATTATTTTTGGATGTCAAGAGAATATTGCAAGTAGGAATTGGGGGTAACTAAACTCAACTGCATTCACTACAAAGTGGAAAATCGAAGAACATAATAATTCTTGATAGTGTCAATGCCAAGCTTCTTGGATGTCATGGGCCACTTGCTGAGTGTTGACCATGAGGATCATTTTTATCTATGGTTGAAACTGCCAAGGCTACTCGACATATCGTGGTCGGCTAGAATTGGCTTCCGCTAGCAATTAGTTATTGAGTTATAATATCTAAGTCCACATATATATTTATTTTTTTAACATTCTATCATAATTTTGGCTGAGTCTCAAGAATCGAATCAAATGGGCAATACTTGGCATAGTCAATGTCTTTTTTTGCACGGAGTAATATTCTTTATTTTTTTGTAGGTTTGTTGATGAATTTACTACTGCGACAATTAATTGATGGAGATAGAACTTTCCTATTGACACATATTAACAAAAGGACTATTGGATAAACTTAAATTGTTGTTTAAATAGTTTTGAACTCTACCAAGACTAAGTTTATTTCTTCCGATCTATTCAATTGATGTAAATTCATGATTTTATATATTTAAATGATGTTTAAATGTTACTATTGTTTCCTATTGATTATATTTTTTTAACATTATTCTTCTCATACATTACACGGCTGTTATACTAGTATATATTAATAAGAAAAGAAGTAAAACTGAATCTTCAATTGGAAAATATTTAATTTTGTTTTAGATTCCTATCTAAGAGAATATTTTTTTTCATTTTTTTAAATTTAATTGTTTATATATTGATAAGTTTTATAGAACTATTTTTTCCAAAATATATATTAATTAAACTATCTCACTAATATATGTAATCGTCAACTATTGAGAACCGCTTATTATTTTCTTTTTTCTTTTTCTTTTTTTTGGTAAACGCACTTCTTTTGTCTGTATACCACAACTTGAACCTTATTTTTTTTCATTTTTTTAACTTTAATTTCTTTTAACCATTTTAATATTGCTAAAAATAACTGCCTATTAACTTATTAACCGCTAAGTGTGGTTATATATATATATATAATTACAATTTAAATCTAAAATTGATTCTTTTGTGGTCACTTCTGTCTTTTATAGAACATATTGGTCTACAATGACTTCACAAGTTAAAATGGTTGTCACCAAACTCAAAGACTTGAACAAGAGTATGTCGGGTTGGATTATTAAAGTTTGAGTTGCAAGAATATTTACTGTTCCGACAAAATTACTTTAATTTCTTGTATATTGGTAAGTTTTAGATAATTATTTTTCCAAAATATGTATTATTTAAACTGTTCTACTAATACACACTTGATTTTCACCCCGTGCATTGTACGGGCAATACGAAATAAATTATATGTAATAGTTAATACGTAAAATTGAATAACATATGATTATAAACACTTGTCAACATCATTATTTTGTTATATTGTCATGACTAATACTTATTATATTAAAATAGATATGAAATGTAATTATGTGGCCTCAGAAAAAATTATAAAAAATTATAAAAAAATTGTAGAAAAAAGGGTGAAGCAAGGAGTCCTCCCAATCTTGGACATTTTTCCTATATAAAAATTTCAATCAGCAATTTTAAATGAAGCCAAATTATCATTAAAACAGAATCTTGTTTTGAAGATATAAGAAGATAAGGGAAATTTCAAATCAAAACAACAAAAAATCTAATAAGATCAATTTAAACCGCAATGAACTTGAAAAGTCTAACATATCCCCCAAAATACAGTTTTAGCGAAAAAATTGCGGTACAACTGAGCCGCATGCTACTTTCTTTTTATATATATAGATAATAGCCAACATAGTTGATAACCGCCCATTATCTTTTTCTTCCTCTTTTCTTTTAATCCCACTACTATTGTCTATATATCACAACTTGAATCTTATTTTTTTTTTATTTTTTTTACCGTACTAACCTCCAATTTAAAATTGAAATTCATTCTTTTGTGGTTAATTCTATCTTCTATATAACATATTAATCTACAATGGCTTCACAAGCTAAAATAGTTGTAGCCAAGCTCAAAGGCTTGAATAAAAGTAAGTCGAATTAGATTATTAAAGTTAAAGTTACAAGAAAGTTTATTATTCTGACGAAAGTTTATTGTTCTGACAAAAGTTGATGAAAAGATCACATGAAGTTTGGAAATGTTACATATCGATCTCGAGGTAACTTTTCGAAAATTTCTTATAATTTCTTCTTATGCACATAATTTTATGATTTTAATATAATTTTTATTATTCCTTCACCACAGAGAAATAAAATTCAGGGACAGTTAATCCCCACATATTTTAAAGTATAACAAACGAATTCAGGAAAATATGGTTTGCTATATTTCAAATTTATCGGTGATGATAACAGTGAAAATTTTAGAGTAACTTCTTATGTTGACCCTATTTACTTTATGGCAAGCACTAACGTAATTGCAGTTGGTGATAGGTTATTTCCTAGTTTTGATCACCTACCCCCATGTGGGTAGATTATGTGGCATGCCATGTAGGAGGGGGTAGATTTTAATCTACTCACATGGGGGTAGGTGATCAAAACTAGGTTATTCCCATCGTCTGTTTTTTAATTTCAAAATAGTTTCTAAAATTTAAAATATATTTTATTTTGATGCTCTTGATCTATTTGGTATGATCATGTATTTTTATTTTTCACTATAAATGAATTATGTATGTAAGCTATGTATTTTTAATTACTCTTTTTTTTTTTATTTTGCCTTTATGGACTTTGGAAAGGCTGTCATCAAATGCGCCCTGCAAAATTAGGGATTTTTGTATGAAAAACTGACCTCTTCCTAAGAGAATAATTAATGTGGGGGAAAAAACTCAAATATAAGTTTTCCTCCTTTGTTTACATGTAGGCAAATAATTAAAGGAGAATAACCCTATTTTTAGGTTTTTCTTCTCTTGAATCAAATAATGTATATGTTGAAGAATGTGGATTTTAGCACTTTTAGGGCAAGATTAATGTAGGGGAAAAAAGCCAAGGGGAAAAAATTAAAGGAAAAAAACTTATTTCTAAATAGATCGGTGTAGGTGAAAAAAGTGGAGGGGAAATATGAATTAGACATATGACATTATTTTATTAGACTGTAAAGTGAGTGAAAATAGGGAGAAAATGATATTTTATTGAATTGAGAGGGGGGAAAAGGGTTTTGGACCCTCATTTTGCCCCCCCGCCCCCTCTAAATTCTGCTCTTGGGGGAGTTAAAGAGATGGCCAAATTTAGCCCCTTGTTTGGATCTTTTGACCTTTACAATTGGTTTTTCCCATTTGATTTTTTTCTCTCTTTTTAAATAGGTTTTTTTCCTTTCAAATTTTCAGTTTGTAAACAATGCTGTGGCATAAAACCCCCTAACCCAAACCCCACCTCACATTTCAGAACACCCCCCCCCCACTCCACACAACAAGAAAAACAAAACCAAATCGCCCGAGTGTCTCGCCGCCCTTGCCGGACAGTGGGAGAAGAGCACTGAACGCCCGATCCTGTGACAGAAGACCTGCCCCCAAAGCTTTCTCTTCCTTGGTAGAAGCCAAGCTCCAACGCCGGCCCTCCCTCTGCGATTTCTGCTGGACCCGGAACCAAAGTAGGCCGCCGGGGAGCTCGCTGCTTCTCTCCGGGTAAATTTGCGTTCCATTTTTTGTGTTCTATTTACCCTATTTCTATTTAGTCAATATTTGGTAATTTTAGCTTTCTCTTGCATACTTCCCCAGCCCAAATCGTACCAAAATAATGCTGGATTTTGTTGCTTTTCAATTAAGAGCAACTTATAGTTAATTATTCAGTCAATGCTAAAATATTAATTTCCCTTCTAATTAAGCAGCAGAGTTGGATACGGATAATAAGAAAATTGAATCTTGTATTTTTCAGATTTTGTTAGTTAGTGATAAAATAAATATATGAAACAATGGCCTATATCTATTCATGAGCTTCACCTTGATGCTAATTTCTTTCATCTAATGGTCATACTAATTCCATACTAATTTTACTCGTCATATATATGATTATGCATATATCAATTGCAGCCATTAAACGAAATCTAAGAAATGCCTAATGGAGAAGATAGCATCATGGGCATGTCTTACCAAAATGAAAATTTATTTATGTGCCTTCTATTGGATCTCCTTCAAGTGTTCACACAATGTATGCTATCCATGCAAATCAGTGGACAGTTTATTACTTCAATATCCAAATTTTCATTAAATTACACCCATATTATGTATTTCACCGTTGAATGCGAACTGCAATTAATCTATTGGAAATAGAAATCAAAAAGTCGAGTTAATAAAAGAAAACAGATGTTAAAACTTTAAATAGAATCTATTAAAGCAATTGGCTTCAAGAACTTAAACTTAAATTCACTTAAACAGTTGGGGAATTGACATACATAATTTTGCCCCCCAAATAGGATTCAAATGATATGAATATGCACTCAAAAATTTTTGTGCGGCTAGGTAATTGTATGAATTTAGTTTAGTGTAATAATTGCACTTGTTAACAAATAAAAAATTCCTTCCTGCCGTTATGGCTTCACAAGGCATGAGACCAAGGGGTTTATTTCAGTAGTAAAGACACCCCTTACCGAATAGTTAATCTAAATTCAAGTCACCATCCCCACTCATACGATCTTCAAACTGTACTTAAAAATCTCCAGACACAATAATGTAGGCAGATGCAATATATCACTACTAGTTTGCACCACCATATTTAAATTATAGTAAATAATTAGCAGCACACTTAGGAAAAATATTATGCTTGCTTTAAAAAAATGGGTGAAAAAATAAGAAGAATATTATTTCTCATTGCTGTTGATTATCATAATTCCATGTGATAATTTGTTGTTAATCAATGATTAGTTGAACTCAATTTGGAGACATGTGATTTATTTAAGTATAATTTTATCAATTAGCATCACATAAACATGATGATGATCAGTAATGGTAATAAATAAATAAATTACAGTTTAAGTAAATCACATATCCCTGCACCTATAGGACATATACTTGAGTTCTAATTAAGCTTGTTATTTGATAAGGTTGACTATACAACTATGAAAACAGGAAGCAGGGAAGTACACAATTCAACTTAGAGAGTTTGTGAAAAAATTTTTCAATTCAGACCGTTTAAGGCGGTTTATGATTTTTCTAAAGGAAGTTAAAAAAGGCATCATCCATTTAGCATGTTGTTTCAATTTACATGCCCTATATTCAAAATTTATATTCTACGTATTACACTTTATGTAATGATAAAATTAAAAAAAAGTCATTTTCTTATTAAAATATAAGAAAATTTTAAAATTGCTATCATGTATTGAATTGGAGTGGAAGTTAAAATCATGTTCAACATTGGCAAAAAAGATTTTAATTTGTGTTCCTATCAATAATTGTCAGTGAGTTGGGCCAATTTATACCTTAATGATTACCTTTGTAAATATAATTAATTTGTGATCAATTCAGGGATGGAGCCAGGATTGTAACTCAGTAGGTGCGAATTTAAGCACAAAAGTTACAGTTGAAAAATAAACAATAATGAAATTATTATAAATATTTTTTTACAAGAGTTCTTTATGGTTTTATACTTTCATAACATCGTATATAATGACTTTGTTATCGATTTTCTTGCATACATGTTTGTCAACAATCGACATATACAAGTAAGCTGTCAATCAAGTAACTTCCATTTAAAAGAGCCTTGAGCAAAATGAGAAGATAAAAAAGCATAAATAATGAGCAAGGAAAGAAATATTGGGAAACAGAGCTCCCTGCCTTGGTGGAGCAGAAGTTGTTGTGCTGTTGAAAATTCAACTAATTTTTGATACATATCAATTAGGTTTTATATTTAATGTTAATCACCACATTGTGTAGGATTGAGAGTTACTAAATGAGTTAGTGTCGTTGGGCTTATTCTCAAAACAATTAAAATATCTTGCTTGGATTGATAAATGTAACATTTTGAAAACCAAAAGAAAAAAAAAATGGGGTAAGATAAACAGAAGTTTGCTCAAGTTCAGTGGGTGCAATTGCACCCATTGGACTATATGTAAATCTGTCCTCTTTTTTAATTATATATGACTTTTTTCTAAACATATGTATGTGTGACTTTTTAATTATATATGACTTTTTTCTAAACATATATATGTGTGACTTTTTAATTATATATGACTTTTTTCTAAACATATGTACATGACTTTTAGGTTTGTTTAATTATATTAAGTACAAAGTGTGACATTTTAAATGGCATGTACCTGTCAGTAAAGGACGGACAAAGGAGATGCATGTGCGCGTGTGCTGTGTATGTTATGACGTAAAAACACGCCTATTTCTTCGTATTTTTCAAATAGGAAAATCTTTGTGCGGTAATTTTTTTCTAATTACACCCCCCTACCCAACCCAAAAAAAAAAAAAAAGGGAAGGAAAGCTGTTGACTCTTTTCCTCTCTTGGTGCTGACTTCTCACTGGTGGGGGCAGCAAGCCGACACTCATCCTTTTGGCTCGTGAAATCGTCCACTCCGGTGAATGGCGCCGGCGGCGGCTGGAGGTAGACGGTTGGTTTCCCTTCTTCTAGGCATCTTCTTCCTCTTGTTTTCCATGTCAATTCTAGCCCTAATTCCTAAATTTAGCTTGAATAGTTGAATTTGAGGGGGAATTGGTTTTATTTTTAAGACAAAATTGTGTTCTTGTCTAGCTTTGCCCCTTATTACCGACCAAAAAATACAGCTTGAATTAGTTATTAGTGTTTGTGTTTCTATGAGGCACTGAGATACACTTAAGCCAAAAAATTTAGCTTGGACGGTTGGACCTATTAGGCTATTACCTGTACCTGTTCACTTGAGTGTTGGTTCTTGGTTGATAATTTAAAATTTAAATGTTAAATAATGTAATTGACTAATTGGTTTATGTTGGTTGAATTGAAGAAAAATTATGATTTAAGTAATTATTGAAACTTGCTACTTTATTTAGTGTCTCTGTAAGTAATTTAAGTGATTGATAAGTACTTCTATCGTCGGGTTCAACTTACTTTTTAGCCTAATGTACTAAATTCTCAGTTGTTGAATGCTTTTTGTAATGCACTTGAGTTTGTGTAATGTTTTCAAAAATTAATACTTATATATGGCCTTTTTTGAGTTTTCATTCTGGCTCCCCCCTCTCTACTGTGCTGGCTATGCCACTGTTCCCTCGGCTATTGCAGACGTGCAATGGAGGAAAATCTACAATTTTTCAGACCTGCAGTGACGGGGTGGCCTCACGATTTTTGGCACTTTGTATTATTATCAAAACCTGTTCATATCATTTGTCAACATAGTATGTCTAACCTCTTTGTACAACCATTATTTGAGCCTTTTGCATTTTGCTCATGGCATTAACATATATAGGGAAGTTTTGATTATGGCTCCTTTATGCAAGATCTTAATTTTATAGATTTCTGGAATCTAATTTTTAAGATTTATCACTCCTAAATCCTGATTTTAGACTGATGAAACTATTTGGGTTTTATACATTTTGCTATCACAGTTACAAGTTTATTAGATATTGAGATGTTTTGTTGTAGGCGTGCCGATTCTAATGTATTATTATCTTGAAGTTATTGAGTTTCAAGTAATGGATCAAGTTCTCTGATATTGTATTCAATTTGTGATTAGCATTAGTCCACCTGAGATAAAAGAATGAAAAGATTGCTAGTGATGAAATATACGATTAGCATAAAAAGAATGAAAAGAATTCTCCAACTTATTTAACTGATGAAGGTACATGGTGGGTCTGAACGTGACAGGCGAATCATGAAATAGAAGTTTTTCGACGAAATGCTTTAGTGAAGCATTAACCAATTACAGCATCCTTTACTTAGTTTTCTGGAGGACAGCTCTATATGGCCTGGCTAATCATTATTGTTTCATTGATTGTACTCTGGGTTGCATCTCTTTGCAAAATTTTCCATGGATCCTTCCACCCCACCAAAGCTACATTCTTAAATGAAGGTAATCATGCTCATGTGTATCTGTTTAAATATGGATATGTTCCTTTCTAGCCTTGCTAATTGTATCAAGTTTATCTTGTGTCTTCTTGCCGCCAGGAAGGCTTTCTGAAAGGAGAAATATCTTACTGGTTATTGCACATCCTGATGATGAGTCGATGTAAGGTTGAATCCCGAAAATTTTGTATCTTGGTAAAAATTCGCTGCAATGCTGCCTGTTCTATTAACTAGAAAATATCTACCTTTTTTATGATTGTTTCTTGGTATTTGTACTTTGCTGTATTGGTGGCTTCTTATTGAAACAATAGAAATGATAATGCTGTAATACATGAAGTAAGTTGCATAGAATTTGTTTTCCTGGACCTTTAAGAATAAGTAGTTCTCTATAAATGAGTGGAGGAAAAAGTATCCATGCATTAGACCTCAATAAATAGTTGTGCTACCATTGTTGTAGGGCAAATTGTGATGCTATCGTTTCTCACTGACTGTCTTAAATTTTTTTTTTTCAAGAATGAAATTAGCTTATGGTCAATTTCATGGTGGGCATTGCCGACATCATATTGTGGTTTTGAAAAAAGAATTTAGACAGTAAAAAGTCCTGGACTGAGTTAGAGTATGAAATATCTTGAAAAGAGCTTGAACCCTCTCAAAAAATCATCCTGTGTCATATTATCTTGAGTTGCTTATTGCCCGCATTATAGATCTTTAAATGTTGCATAAAACTTCATATTCCACTTCTGCAGGTTCTTTACTCCAGCTATCAACTATTTAATTTCAAGGGGGCATAATGTTTACATACTATGCTTGTCAACTGGTAATACTGCTGCAAATTGATGATATCTTCTTTCATGTAATATATGACTGCTTTTCTCATTATATTGGATACTCTTGACATTGGTCTTTATAGTTGACCTGTAATGAAATTGCATACTTCATTACATTCACAAGAACCTGAATATACGATCTTATTCGTGATTCCAGTTGATCATGACATCTAAGGATTTGAATGTTCTATTGCTGAATTGAAATGACCGGTACTCTCATATTGCCTGGCAAGTAGTAACTTCCTACATCTTGTTCTGATCTTTAAGTTAAATGTGCTTAGTAAATTGGCCTATTGCATTTATAGAGTAGTTTGTTAACAGCTTTACCTGCACATGTGAATCATTTAAAACCATACTGTTTCTTTTGAGAGCGATCATCAAAGTTCTTCACTTAGCTTCTTTAAAGGTACATTATTCAGAAGTTTCCATTGTGATATGAAAACAAATTATGTTGCTTGCAGCAAAGTCAATTAATAAAGGTTCCTATTAACAAATGAAGATATAGATGTGAGAAAATGTACTCTAGGTCTACTAAACTATATTTGTGGATGATATTCTCTACGTTGATATCGTCTACCATATATGAACTTTTAACACATGCGAGATTTGTTAATTAGGCATTGCAATTTATTGGGGTAAACTTGTGCTCTTGAAGACCTACAGAATTCAATCTTATGTTTAGTTTTTACTGAAGTTATGCTGTTGTGTTCCTATTCTGTTTCAAAATATAAATTGTTTAAACTTTGTAAGACATTTTGTGAGACCTACAAGAACTGCTACACTACTCAATTCATTCCTTTTCTAAAACAAGAAACACCAACCTATCTGGGCTTCATTTTATACTCAGAAGATTTGCCTTTTAATGCAGAGTTTGAAAGTTTTGTTTCTTGTTAAGGTAATGCAGATGGGATGGGTAACATTAGAAAAGAGGAACTCTTCTTGGCCTCAGCAATTCTCAAGGTGATGTTTCTAATGCTGTCAACCTTAATCCATACAATCTGCCTTTTTCCTACTTATTTCGGATTTCAAAAGTGTTTGCAAGCACCAGTGTTATTTTTTTGTTGTGGCTGTAATACTCGGACTAATTTGACAGATTAGGGTCCATTGTAACAACAGTTTTTCTTTTTTTGTCTGGGCAGATTCCTCACCAACAAGTGAAGATCCTGGACGATCCAGATTTGCAGGTTCTTTCTTATATTTCTCAAAGATATGATTTGTTTTTGTGTTTTTTTGCACTATAGTTAGAGGGAGTACTTGTATCATGTGGTTCTTTTGATTAGGATGGTTTTGGTAAAGTGTGGGACTGGAATCTAGTGGCAAGATTTGTTGAGGACGAAATTCGTGCCAACTCTATTCACTTGGTAAGATCTGGTCTTGATAATTGGAATTTCTCCAAGCTATGTATTTCTTTTGGCCGCTGTCTTTCATGTTCTACTTTTGATAACCTTTTTTCTTATGTTTCTATCTTAACATTCTTGATTTGCCATTACACAATTGCTGTTCAATTTTTTCCAGATTATTACATTTGATGGTTTTGGTGTTTCTGGTCACTGTAATCACCGAGATGTGCATCGAGGAGTACAGTAAGTCAACTAATTTGTCCTAGACTTTTAGCATGTATGAATGTATTCCTTTAGCTCACAGTGAAGTTTTGGAATGACCATTTTTATTCTTTCCATCTCTTCTGATAGTGAGAGTCTGAGAGACTTCTAACTGCTACTTCCTTTTTATGTGAATTTGATCATTATGGTTCTACTGTATTTGTTTAGTTTGATCAGGCAATTGGCTCCTAACCCGATGCCATGCGAAATTAACTGTAGTGCTTTCTGGTTTCATGAAAGTAAGAGAATCTGATAGGTTCTTTCTTTTTGCAAAATGCAGACAGCTGTTGCATGATATTTCAGAGAGAGATCTTGAGGCCTGGGAGCTCGTAAGTCTCTGTCTCACTGCTTATGAATTCTGGCTTCTTCAGGTGTTTGCCAAGTTGACGATTTTCAGTATACCTAATCTGAAAGTTTTCTTATGGGAGGGGGGCCTGGGGGGCAACTCTAAAGCTAAAGCTATGGATGTTCTTTCCATCATTTTCAGGTAAGTACGAGTATATTCCGCAAGTACAGTGGACCTGTTGATATTTGGTTGTCCAAGATATTTGCCGAGTGCTTTCCAAGTGGACAATTACACTGCTTGCTCAATGAAGATCCCTATAAGACCTATGCTGCAATGGCTCAACACAGAAGCCAATGGGTTTGGTAAGTTCTCTTGAACTTTAAGATATTATTTATTTAGATCATTAGAAGCAAGGCACAAGTGAGAGAAGTGACGTGATAATTTTATCACTGGCTTGTAATAAATATTGATTTCTTTGCACTTGTTGATTCTTATTGCAGGTTTCGAAAGCTTTTCGTGTCATTTTCTAGTTATACTTATGTCAACACTCTTAAGAAGATTCAGTGAATATTTGACTCTGAGGTTGAAGACCTATCTGATTGCAGGAGTATCAGTGAGTAGGCAATGGTCATATTTCGAATTACTGATTGATTTCATCTTGTAAAGACAAAGCAGTATCTCATGGATACTATGAAGAATTGCTAGCTGCAGGGAGTTGAATTTGATGCCTCGAAATTTTCCATGAGATTCGTGGCCAAATTCTGAGGGTACATTGACGGGAAGACGATAGAGTTTAGGAGGCTTGATGATTCGTAGATACTGCAATGTAGCTGGGAAAAGAGATCTTATGAAGTGAGATTGACCAATGAGAAATGAAATAAGTAAAGATAAGGTCAAGATTAATCAAGTAATTGGGACATTATATTTACTTGTCAGTTCTCCAATGGCTCGTGTAGGAACTTGTGTTATGAAAATTCATTCCTATGCCGGGGTGAGGTTACCAACAATTTTTCATTTTTCATAAAAGGGAAATTTCACATATTGTTCTCGACCTTTGCACTAGGTAACAAGTAGGTTTATGAACGTTTGGAGTAGAAACTTCTTTTGCGTTTTGTTCAAATATACCATTAAATCCTAAGAAATGTCCTTTGTACTCGCTAATTTTGTAAAATAAAAATGTTTTTAAAAAAAGTTAGAAAAAATTAAAAAAGTGAAATAGGGCGGAGCCGTATGGTGGCGGTGGTGGAGAGATATTTTTCCTTCAATTTACAACAGTTTCTCTTATTTAAATAGATAAAGGTATAAAGGTCATTTCGTAATATTTAACCGTATGAATGGACAGAAGATGTTTAAAGTAACCGTGTATATGCACTTTTTCTTAGCCCTCCACTTTTTATGCTTGATGTATTGGCACTTGAATAAAATTTCCCCATTCCAAAAAAAAAAAAATAATAATAAATAAAAGAAATAGTTAAGAAACCTAAACACTGGAAACAAAATAAAAAAGAACTATAGTTGAGGACCCTACATAAAATTACCCTTTATAGCCCAAGTCTTCCTCCCCAGCAAAACGTTCATACATTTTGGTTTTCATCAAAAATAAGGAAAGCGTTCTCCTTTAAATTGTAGGATTGTATTCTAGAAATATATTTTGTCATGTAAATTCTATTTTCACTAAACACGTCATGAAATAAATAGACTAAGTAGACACGCAATAGCATTTCTTATTAAATATTAGCAGAACTCCAGAAACACCTTCATCTCTTAGGCAAATATTAACAACAGAAAACTAAAAATATTAACGAAAGAAATGAAAATCCAGCAAACGCGTTATGCAGGTCCAGTTCGGAGTGCATTGTCCAAATCAGCAATCAAATCCTTCACATCTTCAATTCCCACAGACACACGGATGAGGTCCTCGGTTAAGCCCCTGGCCTCGCGAATTGCAGCAGGTATGGCGGCATGAGACATGAAGCAGGGCAAGCTTATAAGGGACTTGACACTTCCTGCAGATTGAAGGGCAAGGACAATAAAAGAGTGAGTCGAAGAAAGGTAATTTAATTTCATGAGGGGGGTTGGGGGAAGGCTGGTATGTAGATACAGGCATTTTAGTTCCACTGATACTGCTATCATGATATGATCGAGCAGAAAAAAGAAGCAAACTAATTAGAAGTTCAACTTAAAAGTGGAGGTATAAGTAGAATAGAGAATTTACCAAAACTGACAGTAATAGTGAAGTACTGGGTAGTCTCGGCTATATGCTTGGAGAGTTCTAACGATCCCGTCAAGAAACTGAGCACAGATCCTGCACCCTTTGCCTGTAAGACGTAACGGATCAGAGATATATGAAAATTGTTTTGTATTTTTCTTAATGGGCAAGGGGATGACTTTGATTGTCCTATGTTTGGCATGATGAGAGTATTAATGAAAAGATCCTTCTAATGACAAACCTGAGAATAGTGCAAAGATCGTCCCGGATGGCCAGGAAGTCCAGCATAGTTAACCTTCTTAACCCGTGGATGGGAGGCAAGAAATTCAGCGATTTTTTGGGCATTCTCCTGCACAGGCATTAGTAGAAAGGTATTGAATGTAATTATGCAAAAATAGTGTTAAAATATAAATCATTGAGAAAATTAAGCAGACAGCTAATCAGGGGAAATAATACTCTCAGATTTTGTGTTTTCAGGGGAATCATTGAGGTCTAGTTGGGTCCTAACAAATCTGAAGAAAACCGGTTCCCATGAAAAAATTATTAGGATTGCCATAGAATTAATGAAAGCAGAAAGCTATGTCACTAAGCATAAATCCTGGATCCGCGATTAAATCAAGTTTGATCGCACGTACAGTGAGTGTTAATTCCCCACATCAGCATGCCAATGATGATCGATCTAAATATTTTTCATCATAATAACACATCAAATACACACATCATCAGAAAACTGATTGCTTTCTGAAATGAAAATCGCAGCCGAAAAACTGATTATTTCTTGATATATTTGCTATCCAGTTAGTGGAGTAAAATGTTCAAATTTTGCAGGATAATAGAAACAGATATACTGATTACCGTTAATGAGGACACAAAACAACAAAACAGGACCAGTGCAAAAACAATTGTTCTACATACTACAAGAGAAAAATTTAAACAGAACCTGTTGCTTCTCGACACGCAAGGCCATGGTTTTGATACCCCTCAAACAAATCCAACAGTCAAATGGAGATAATCCTGCGCCTTCTGCATTTTGTAGGAAATACAAGTCCTTGGCTAGGCTAATGAGCTCAAAGTTAAAAAGAAATACTCAAGTTAGAGACTGACATGGTCCAAGAAACACCAGGTATTATGGATGCATCTAAATACATGAATGTAAAATGCAGCCTCACCGGTGGAGTTTGGACAGGGAAATGAGCTTGGTATAATACAATTGCAAGGACTGACCACAGCTACCATTCTCATTCCTCATAAAACTCCACCATTGAGTCTAACCATTTTGCGCCAAATGACCCAGTTCAGTGTGATCATTTTAGGGGTACCCGGGGGATGGGGGAATAAATAAAAGGCACGTAATTATCTTCTCAGATAATAGAATAATAAAGGAACACCCTCTTTCATTACAAAAATTAGACAGACTTGAATCACAAACAGATAACAATTACAGAAAGTCACACAGATGGCAAATTATCTGATGCTTAAATATGTTAGATATTTAGTTTCAAGTCAAACCTTTCTCCTTTAATTGCAAGCACACCTGCCATAACATCACTATGACCAGCTATGAATTTAGTTGCTGAATGCATCACAATATCTGAAGAAAACTTTTGATTAAAAATAACTGAAAGAAGATTTACAGCTCGTAACCTTACTACTTGGAAAAATCAAAAGAATTAGTACCTGCCCCAAGTTCCAAAGGCCGAGACAACACAGGAGACATGATGCTGTTGTCGACCAATAAAAGAGCACCACGAGCATGAGCCATCTCAGCTATTTTCTGGATGTAAAATAGATGATATAGAGAAATAATTATGAGATTCAGAAGTACAATAATAGATACTTAAATAAGATGCTCAACAATTTCACCAGTACAAATAGATGTAAAGCAACAGTCTAGTACTAGATAACATTGAAATCTAAATTAAACATGCCCTACACGAATATCAGAGATCTGTTGCCGTGGGTTGGTAGGACTCTCTATCCACACTAGCTTCGTCCAGGGCCCAATTGTTGATGCAACCTCATCGAGGTTAGTTGTATCGACACGCCTGCATCATCATAATTATTAAT
>CAVNYN010269391.1:0-28675 GCA_963692815.1 Nyctanthes arbor-tristis
CCAATTGTTGATGCAACCTCTTCGAGGTTAGTTGTATCGACACGCCTGCATCATCATAATTATTAATTTTTCTACCAAAGAACACTAAATAAGGTCATTCCAATGCAAAAGCAATACTCACTTGACAACCACCCCTGTCTTTGGAATTACTTGTGATAACAATCGATCAGAGCCACCATACATGTCATCTCCAGCAACAATCTCCTCACCTTTCATCAAGAAACAAGTTATCATCACTATATAACCACGCAAATTGCCATACCATATACACAAATATATAATGAAGATAAAACAGTTTGAATATAATTGTTCTAGTGATTCTGATAAGTAACTGCAAAGATTTGAAAAGATGAAATGAGCAAGTTACCAGTCCCAACAAGACGAGTCACGGCAGTCAAGGCAGCCATTCCACTGGAAAAGCATAGAGCTCGATCTGCCTTGTCAAGCTTTGCAAGAAGTCTGAGAATATATATAGAAGAAAAATTTACGAGGGGCAATATACAGAAACCATAAACATCTGAAAAACTGCAACAAACACATTATACAGGGCAAAATTTGCAGATACCTTTCCAAGGTATCCCGAGTTGGATTTCCACTTCTTGTGTAGTCATAAGGCCCAAAATCTATTGCCGATGGCTGTATAGCAGATAAGGTATTTTAAGAATCAACTTGTCTGTTAGAAGATAGTGTACAAAGGACTTTGTACATTTATAGAGAAGAATAATGCCACATAGCTTTTAAAAAAAATAAATAATTAAGTGAAATATGGAGGAGAGAAAAGGGGGGTGGAATCCAAGTTTATTTCTTCAAGATTATAACTCAAAAACATTCTCAGAATATCACATCAGAATTAACGTATAGCTTCCGACTGAGGTGAAAATTAGTTAAACTTTACAACATTCCTACAAGCTGAGGGATGAGAAATCCTTAAAGATCATGGATAGTGCTCCAGCAAAACCAACAAGCATGGGAAACAGGGATTTAGATTTCCAAAAAAGTCAGAAATTAAGATTTATCTTTTCATCATGTGAAAAACCTCTAGTAATAAATCAAAATATCCAATTTTATTAACAGCATGTAGAATCGAAATTTACCTGCTTGAAAGTTGCAGTTTGATAAAGAGGTGTACTTAAGGCCTCATAAGGATCAAATTCATTACCAAAGTTCATCAACATTGTTGAAACATTGGGCTCTCCTTGGACATTTAGCTCCATAATTTCTGTTTCTGCCATCAATGCTTATATTATATATCCACAGCTATAATGAACCGTTAAATGCATGCACACATTCAGTTACATATATGTACATATATTAAGCAAGGGCTTTCCGATCTTTTTAATTCTTTGAGAAGTGAGATTCTGGGGGAATGTCTAGTCAGAAAGAGATAAAGATTATTGATCCATGTGGCAGAATTATTTTATTGAAAAGAAATGAGTGGCTGAAAATTTGAGGAAAAAGGTCATTTCAAGATATTCAAAGAAAAGGGGTTAAATAGACTCACCATCTGAACATTCTGCAATACCATCAACCAAAGCCGATGCACTTACATCCATCTCTTTGTCTTTTAAGCAATTCAATGAGAAGTTCTTCACATTCAGCAAGTGATTTCCGAAACAAATTTTTTTGCGTCCGTAAACCAAGATGGAATTTCCAATCATAAAATCCTGTAAAGCATAAAACATTGAATCGAATATATATTGCAAGATCGTGTTTTTAGTAGTTTAAGCTGGAGTAAATAAAACAGAACAAAGTGATCTACTGTAACGGCAAAAATCATTGCTTGATATTCAGATTCATTTAAACCCAGAATAGTCCATAACTTACCAAAAAATTAAAAATAAATTCCAGTTTTTTAAATTTTGTTATTATTATTATTTTCTTTAAAATCTTTTGGGAAAGAGGGGGGAAGGGGGGGGGACCTCTCTTCCAAGAACTGTCCATAATTCATTTATTATGGTACTTTACAGAGGATGTGCTTGGTTTAAAAGATCTCAACCTTATTTTATCCTGTTTGTACTGAAGAGTCCAAACGACCACAAAATTATATATAAATTCAGTTACTGATTGCCACTTCAGTCCGTGCTCTTTCCCATAATAGATTCACTTCAAAAGATGGAAAGATACCAACATTTTTCAAACCAAACATCAAGAACTATAAACATTCCAATTAAACATAGGGGTATTACAAATTCTAATGTGAAATTCGATAAATTTCACACATATCTGTGGTTCTCTGTCGTTCCCTTGTGGATTTCACTTCCAGGACTACCATAAATTTTCTTTCATGAGGAAATTCTGTTGGGCTAAATCGTACTATTGGTAATCCATTGAGAATTGACAAGGTCTCCTTTAATTTAATCGGGCCGAGTGAACTAAAGTATGTGTAGAAATGGATATCTCAATGCCTCGCCCTCCAAGAATTTGGATTGGGACTAATGAGGATGGATTTTGGCAAAAGGTGAAATATATTGATCCACCAAAATATTGCAACCATCATAAACACTTGGGTAATGGTGTTGAAGGTTGTCTATGTCTCCAAAATAGAGGTACTCAAAAAGCTGGAGAAAATGAGAAAAAGGAGCCAGCATTCAGTAGTGATTATGATGGGCGATGCATGCGCCACAAATAAACAAACCGGAAGAAAAAGAGAAATTCGGAGAATGACAAGAGGGAGAAGCAAACCAGTACCGATCTCTGTCAGAAATCTTGCAAACAAGGAAATGGGTGGAGGCAGCCCATTCCGATAGGGCCAAGGTTGACAAAAATTCCTCTGCTTCTACTAAAGAGTTCCTGCATAGTGTCCTTGCTGATCAGGATGGTTGGTACTATTCCATTAAATGGTGGAGGGAGTAGGGTGGCTCCTACTGACAAGTTGGCACCTGAATTAGGCAATTCCCCCGCCAAGCAAACAAATCAACTTGAAACTGATACTTTCCGCACGCGTATTGTTAATTTGTTAATAAACCCAGTCGAAATAAAGTTACTGTTCCTCTTAGACCCAACAGCTTTCTTACTAAGCCCATATTATCTACTAAGTCCAGATTATTGCCAAAATGATAAAATTACCCTGTTATACCTGAATCCATGGCTTCTGGCGATGTCCAAGCGAACTAAATTAAGACTCAAAAAAGGAACCGAAAATCATTCTCTACAACAAAACTCAGAGACCCCAATGGTGATTATTGTCTATGGAAGTCGCATCATAAAACCTCAAACACCCCAAGATCATATGATTCATTGTATTATTTGTAACATGAGGAGCATTGCGTAAAAGGGAGCTAAAGCTCACATCAAGTTTCTTGTTAATGAACATAAGGTTAATTTATTCACGATTCTTGAACTTTTTGTAAATTCAGATCAAAATTGACATTTTTGTCGTCAGGTCTTCAAGACTGCTTGGTCAACACTACAGGCAAAATTTTGGATGTTTTGGAGAAATGGAGTTACCGGTCAATTGTTAAAAGATGGATACCAGCGATTACACGTTATTATTTTCATGATAGGAGCTAATTGGAGTACAATCTTCTATGCTATATATGCCAGTTGCAATTATGTAATTCATAGAAGACTTCGGGCAGAATTGGGATCTCTAGCTGCAATATGCATAGACCATGGGTTGTTGTAGGAGATTTTAGTATTGTTAGAACTCTAGATGAAAGAAGTAATGGTAGAATGCCAAAATTCAGAACGAAGGAGGAATTAAACAGAATTTGATTGCCAATTGATGGAACTGGAAACAAGGGTTAGCAAATATACATGGACTAACAGCAGGCTCTGGGAACAGCTCGATTGAATGTTATAAATCCATCAAATGAATACTGTGTGCAGATTCTAAACAGAAGTGGTACCTTTTCTAGTCAAGCATGTACCCAGTTTGAAAGAAAATTCCCGACGACCATTAATGTATGGACTAACCATCACAGCTTCACAGAAACCGTCCGTAGTAGTGTTCAAACTTCACATTAAATTGCAGAAGCTCATAAAAATGTTTTCGGAAATATCCATTGGCAAGCCAGTGATGCAGAAGTGAGAGTGCAGGAATTGCAACATTGTTATGATTCTACTGAACTTGTGACAGACAGAATCAGATTGAACAAAGCACAGCCAAATTATTCCAAGCTCTGCTTAACAAAGAAGCCATTTGGAGGCAAAAATCTAGGGCTCGCTGGCTTCAACTCGAGAATAAAAATACCAAGTATTTTCATGCTTCGGTGAATAGGAATAGAGCAAAGAATAGAATATGTAGTATATGGAATGATGGTTGTGAAATTACAGAGTTGAAGCATGTTAAACATTCTGCAGTCGATCACTTTCAGAATATCCCTCTGCTTATCACTGATGAGGAGAATGAAGTATTTTGACTAGGCATCCCAGTGAGGAAGAGACCAGATCTAGTCTGCTTGACATTAATGGTGATAAGGCAGCTAGTCCTGAAGTGTCTGAAGTGTTCAGCTAGTCCTGAAGTGTCTAAAGTGTTGGCTAATCGTCATGCACGGTGCACCCATACTTCCCAAAATTATATCTACGAAGCAGACTGGTTTTGTCCAGGGAAGAAACATTCAGGAAAATATCCTTCTTGCTCAGGAAATCTTTCATCATCTGGATCAAAAGGTCACTGGGGCCGATGTTTCATTTAAACTTGATATGGCTAAGGCGTACGATAGACTTGAATGGGATTTTCTATTTTTTATTTTTTTGAGGTGCTTAATAGATTTGGTTTTGGAGAAGGGTGGATCATTAATAAGAGATATTGTGTCAACAAAGGTGTTGCGTCAAGGAGACCTTATTTCACCCTACCTCTTTATTATGTCGGCTGAGGTGCTTTCTAGAAGCTTGAACAATATACAGAAACAGAGACCATCATGGAGATTTCAGCATAGAGGAAGTACTCTTGTGTCACATTTAGCCTTCGCAGACAACATCCTTATTTACTCTTAACGGTAAAAAGGGGTCCATTACGGCACTGGCTACACTTCTCAATAAATTTTAGAAATGCTCAGGACAAAAGATCAACAGGGAGGAGTGGTTTCTGTAAACATTTGATGCCCAGTTGCAAAGCCCTTATCCGAAACAACACTATTTTTTTGGAAAATCAACTACCATTAAATCAATCGTAAAGCTTTTGTCTATGAGTCTATTATTGAAAAAATCAGAAACAGCATTAATGGTTGGAAAAAGAGATATCTCTCTGCTGCCGCTAGCGTTACCCTGACCAAAATGGTTCTTTTGTCCATCCCAATGTACATACTTCAAGTCTTAGCTCCTCGCAAAATTGTCCTGAAACGAATTGAAGGGTACTGTGCAAATTTTTGCTGGGAAGACAGTAATGAACATAAAATAGGGATATCCTCCCAAAATTTTTCTTTTTCTGTTTGCTTACTTGAGATTGAAAGAACAAACAGGGAGATTGCAAAATGTAGTCCAATGTTTTGGTGCCAAATTATGGCAGAAATTCAGAAATAAGCAATCTTTACAGGCTGTGTATATGCATCAGAAATGCAGTAATGAAACTCACCCTAGAATGGTAAAAGCTAAAAACCAAGATTCTAGGCTACGGATAAGGCTTTGCAAGTTAAAGGATAAGACAGAGGATTTTATCAAATAAAATATTGGCTAAGGTCATATTAGCCTTTGGTAAGAGACTTTGTCAGGTAACCAACCATTATTTCACTCAGTTTCTAATGCGAACCACAACAACATCAGAGTTGCTAATTTATTGCCAATGGTGAGTGAAATTCACAAAGGTTGAAGGAATTGGTTGGCTCCACATTCGGTGATCAGGTTGTTAAAACTCCCATTGTTGAGAAGGATGCTTTGTCCTGAAGTCGATTGGCCAATAATTCTGTTTTCCATTGCCAGCTTTTAGGGGCGTTAGTCAGATATAAGAGGACAGTCAGGACTTTGTGGAAGTATATATGGCATAAATGTATTCCTAGCAAGATCTCCATTTTCTGTTGGAAAGTTTGGCATCAATGGATTGGGGTGGATGAAGTTATTAAGAGAAGGTACGATAGTAGCTTTCCATCAAAATGCCTCTGCCGCAAACAAATTGAAACTACAGTCACCTACTATTTTTTCACAATCTCCTCAATGTTCAAATTAGAATTTTCAATACCATCCAAGAACAATTTAATTACCAGTTGCTTTAATCTGATGAAGTAAAACCGGGGCACATTAGAACCATTATTCCTATGCTTGTTATTTGGTTTATCCGGAAAGAAAGGAATGAAGCAAAACACTGTAACATCACTATGAATCCTGACCGAGTTATTTGGGAGTGTAAAAAATTTATTCACAAGCTCATAGACAGTAAAGAAATTTCCCAGGAGAACTGGAAGGGGGATGAACAAATTATGGCATACGGGGAAGATACGGAACTAAGATATAACATTTCAGAATACATTTTCTCCCCATTACAGAACAGAACCACCTCTAGCGAGCATGGAGGAAAGAATCAGGTTGGTCGTTTAAATCAAATGAAACAATGACCTACAATTGACCAAACAAGAATTACTTGAAACCCATTTTAAGCATAAAGCTGACGAGTTTTGAAACATTCTACGAATTCAATTCAATTTAGACAAAATCCTTAATTGGTAGCCTCAAAACAAGCATCAAAATAACCATCCATTATCAATTCCACAGATACACAAAAAGATATGCTTAATCACCTAAAACCCACAAATATAAACACATGCAAGCGAATAATTGGAGGAAATACTTACATGCCCATCTGCTGGAGATGGTGAAAAACAGTGAAACGGTGATCTGAAAGACAAGGATGAAGCCGCCATTTAAATTTTGCTCTGTAGCAGTAATAATCAAACTAAAGCGATGGGTTACAGCTTTATACTCTTGGTTTCACCGTGCGAGTGCGTGCCCGTATGTGCGCGCGCCCCTGCGAGTGAGGAAGTCGGGTGAGTGAGATTTTAATGAATCAGTCAGTGGGTGAGCGTGTCAAATAGAGTGTGATTTTTGTCGAGGTTAGCGGGGTTAAATAAAGGAGAGAGATTATATATATACATACATATATATATATATATTAAAAAGGAGAGAGAGTAGTTACGGCTCGGCATATAGAGCATTTTCAATGGTTAGTTTAAATTGACGTAGGAGAGAGATAGAAAATAGTCTATATGATATAGTTAAATAAATATTAAATTATCTAATTTCTTTTTCAATGGTCTATCTAAATATAAATAAATATAAAAGATATGAAGAGAGGAATGAAGATTGTGTAGATAGAGAAGGGAGGTTATTTTGCACGTTTTAAGAGAGAAACAGAATAAAATATTATTAAGATCTGCGGTCAGCAAGTTTAAAAGATTGTCTAGGGTTAGATATTCTTCTTGATAGAGTTCATTTTTATTTTTTGCTAACTCAGCTTTAACAAGTCACTACTATTGGAGAAGTTCTTTTTGTAAAAGATGTTTAAATTTAATGTGGCACACAATTTTTTTTAAAATAGATAAGGCATTGGAGGTGGTCTAAGAACAGAGAGTGCAGTTACTGGAAGGCTAAATTCGTGGGGAATTGTTATTTTTTATTAGATTAAATTAAATATTCTATTCATAAATAAAAGTTTTAATAATAAATGTTTAACTGAACAGTGTAAGGATGGTTTTATTGGGAGAATGTATGAAATTTTCAAACAAAAATGGTTTTCCCTTAAAAAAAAATGCTTCTAATTATTTTATCATCCGGCCCAGTTCCCCCTTCAAGTGTTGGGTGTGGCATAAGGCCGAGTGAAAAAAAATCTCGATTCATTCTTTTAAATTTTTTAAAATGAATTACTAAATTTCTCTTTAAGAATTAATTTCATTTATCATTTAATACCATTTTAGTTGTCACATAAACTGGTATCAAGTATCACCGATACTACATAATATTATTCATAACAAAAAGTTTAATAAAATAGACATATACACAAATATATAGACCCATTTCTCTTTTTAAATTGTTCTAAATATACTTTTTGCCCTTTTACCCAAAAAAATTCTTTAATATATTTAATAATTATTATTATTAATTTCATTAAATAAGGATACATTGAAAAAATCATTTGTAAAAATTTGCTTTTCTAGCAACTTTCTTAATTCTTGTGAAAAAACAAAAAATGGATATATATATATATATATATAACTCTTATTAATTTAAAAGTAAAGAATCTATTTGCAAATTACCATAGTTGTATTAGATATTGTGTGTCATCTATGTATCACGTGTGTCGTGTTCATGTCAAAAATAAAATCCTTTTATAAAATATTTAATAAAAAAAGTTATTTCACCATATTAGTCTCGTGTATTATGTGAATAAAATTAAATACATTAATAAATGGCCAATTTAATTCATCTAATAATTTAATACCATATATTAATATATGGTGCTAAATGACGTTACTTGTGATAAATAATGCTATATAGCACAACTAATATTTAATAGTAGTCCAAGTATGTGGTACTCCCTCCGTTCAATAAGGATAGTCCACTAGTTATTTTCACACAAATTAAGGAATGATAACTAATATATAAGAAACATTAAATTTTACTTGTATTTTCTATATATACCCTTAAATCTCATTGTTTGTTTGAATGTATTTTCAGTGCATAAGTAGTTAATATGAGTAATGACAAATACATTAATTGAGGACATATATGGAAATAAAGAATTAATACATACTCAATATGGTAAGTTGACTATCTTTTTAAGGTGAACGAAAATAATATACTAAATTATCTTTGTGAGACAAAAGGAGTAAATAATTATAAGTGAAATTAAATGTATAAATAAATAGCCCACGTTATTCAACTAATAATAATAGTAATATAATAATAATAATAATTTAATGCTACATTTATATCGCGTTAAGCACCACTTGTGCTAAATTATATGACTGATGATAAATAATACTACGTAGCACTATTAGTGATTAGTATAGTCTAGGTGACAACTAATACGACATTAAATGATAATTGAAATTAAATACATGAATAATTTGCCAACTTGATTCAACTAATAATAATAATTTAATTTCACATTGATATGGTGGTAAATATTATTGGTGCTAAATGACATTATTCATAACAAATAATACTATGTAGTGGTGCTTTGCACAAGTGCATGTGGCAATTAATATAGCATTGAATGATAAGTAAAATTAAATGTATGAATTGTCCACTTAATTCAACAAATAATTTACCATGCTAAGCACCAGATGTGTTAAACGACATTACTCATAATGAATAATATTATGTAGCACCACTAGTACTTAACACTAATACAAGTGATAACTAATATGGTATTAAATGATGATTGGAATTAAATGTATAAATAAATAGCTCAATTGATCCAACTAATAATTTAATATCACGTTGATAAGGTACCAACTACCAGTGCTAGATGACATTGCTCATGATTTTACATGCAGTGTTGAAATTTAATTGGATAACTTGTATGATAATGTATCAAATGATAAATATTTTGTCTCAAATGGTATACATTTACAATTTTAATCTTCTTTTTTTTATATAGTGCCGCTGCGTGCAAGTTGACCGTGATCATATTATCAAAATTGAAAGGACCACATTCTGGACATTAAAAAAGACAATTGTACAAAATGTACTAATACAATTATGATAAGTAATAAACATGAAAGAAACGAGCTCAACTTCATTAATGTTTATACAAGAACTATCATTCTATTAATGTTTATACAAGAACTATCATTCTAATCAATGGTTAGATTTTCTATGGTACTGGACTCTTCCATGAGCACATCAAAGTTATCATCAACGTCATCAACACCTAAACTTTTGAACCCCGTGTCAATCTTAGAACAAAGAATACGAATTCATTATATCACTACATAAACTCATATATCTTGACTCTAGGTGGTAAAATGTTTGATAAACTTTTGTTTCTACAAGTTATTCAAGAAATTTTTGATAACTTACCTCTAATCGATAAGGATTTGATAGATAAATTTCCTTTCTTGATGCGAACCCGCAATGGAACTACGCCAAAGGAACCCACGAGAGATTGAAAATCGACTCCAGAAAAGCTAATTAACCGGTTGTGATTGAAGATCCCTAATGACTCCTGATTCATGACTTGAAAACGATCGGTATATTAAACTGACCACCTCCGAAAATGCGGAACCCGAAACCAATAGCGGTATGAACGCCACAAAAGGTTAATCACTCCTTTTGATAAGTTCAAAATTTGTTCTCATCGCAAGAACAAGAAACGAGAGAAAACTCTCTCTCACAAATTGATAAACTCAATATCTCATCATCAAAGTCGTCTTTCTTGTATTACAATGGAACCCTTTATATAGCGTGAAAATAAAGTCATAATTCTTAAAAGAAAAGAAAACTAATTATCTATAGAAAGAATACCAAATATACCATAAGTCTAACTAGAAAAGGTAACAAAATAAATAAATAAAAATCCAAAATTTTGCTAGAGATTAATTTCCGTCAGAATAATTGAAGTGTCTGTTTGACCTCTGAAACAATAGAATTTGGCCAAAATATCAGTGGGCTCAAGTGCTTTAGCCCATGAGTTTTGCTCGGTGGCTCGTTTCTGCTTGAAACACATATATCATTGGTCAAAATATGACATCGTTGGACTCTGAATTGACGGATTTATCTTGATCTATTAACCATTGTTCGGTTGCCCCCTTGGATCGTATCATTCCCTCCCTCTTCAAGATGATTCGTCCTCGAATCACCACAGGGTTCAAAGAATCAACAAACTCCACCTAGATCAAATGGAAATAAATGGTCACTATTTAAAAGAACAAGGTCCTTCTTGTATGTAAAATCACATCGGATTAAAGGTGCAAATTTCTTGAATGGTAAAAGTTGAGATAATGCCTCTCAACTACGAACACCAACCTGCAAAAAAGATTGAAACAAGATGGGTCGGGGCATGTTAGTTTCACTAAGTACAAGGTAGGGATCCTTGTACTCATGTTTGATCTCTTCAACATCTTCCACCACAAAACTAATTTCCCCTTTCTCTTGACAGTCTTCATTATCTCCCTCGTTTTTATTTTCTATTTCATCTTTGAACTCAATATTCTCTTCTCAATCACTTCTTCAACGTTTTCTTTCATTGTAACATCAACTGCATCTTCATTTGCCAACACTTCTTCAGCTTCTTTTTGACACACTTCCTCTTTATGACTCTCTTTTTCCCTTCTTTCTTTTTCCATTCTCTCACGTTCATGCATCCTTGCACTGAAAACCCTATCTATCCTATGTCCCATCTTCTCCATAATCCTGTCAAAACTTTGCTCTATCTCCATGTTAATTCTTTTTCTCCTTTGCTCTTCTCTCACTACCCATTCTTGCTCTCTTTTTAACTTTTCTCGTTCTATCAACTTCATTCTCGCTTGCCTATTTTTTTCTCTCAGCACTAGCTCTAGTTCATATCGAGCTTCCGCTATACAATCTCCCCAACTCCAATCAAACTTCTTTTGATATTTTCTTGCCAACCTTTCTTCCTCAAGCCTAGCCTCATACTCAGCATGCATCATATCCAATCGAGTAGTTAATCTCGGAATCATGATGTGTTAGTGTGCAATTGTCCTCATGTGTTTACACTCGTGTATCTCTCAATTTTAGACAATGATCACTTGCATCGTTCAACACCAAATCAAGAGTATAAGATAGGTCACAAGAAAAAGATATGGAATTCATAAACTAACTGGGCACATAAAGGAAATTGGAATGAGAAAGAATGATAATGATGGATTTTTTTCTTCCACGGTTGGAGACCAAATTCACAAAGTAGCTTTTTTTTTTTTTTTAAATGATAAAGAAGCTTTGGACGGTTAGTCTCACTGGAAACCCAAAGATTATACAACCTTTTTTTTTTCTTTTAAACTAATTATGACAAACAAAAAATCAGAATCTAAATTTTCATTTTTTTTCTCGTAACTCTTGGATTTCACGTGGGGAGCAGAAACAAAAGAACCCCAATTTTTTTTTTTAAATAATACCGAGACGGCACGGCAGAAAGCAAAACCTTGGTTTTTTTTTTTCAATGAATTTTTTTTTTTAATTCAACAATTTTCTTTTTTTGAAGTAAAGTACGAATTCGGAACGATAAACAAAGAAAGGATATACCGGAAAATTAGAGCCTGGCGCTCTGATACCAACTGATGCGAACCCGCGATGGAACTACGACAAAGGAACCCACAGGAGATTGAAAATCGACTCCAGAAAAGCTAATTGACCGATTGTAATTGAAGATCCCTAATGACCCCTGATTCATGACTTGAAAACGATCAGTATATTAAACCGACCACCGCCGAAGATGCAGAACCTGAAACCAACAGCGGTATGAACGCCACAAAAGGTTAATCACTCCTTTTGATAAGTTTGAAATTTGTTCTCATCGCAAGAACAAGAAACGAGAGAAAACTCTCGCTCACAAATTGATAAACTCAAAATCTCATCATCAAAGTCGTCTTTCTTGTATTACAATAGAACCCTTTATATAGGGTGAAAACAAAGCCCTAAATCTTAAAAGAAAAGAAAACTAATTATCTATAGAAAGAGTACCAAATATACCATAAGTCTAACTAGAAAAGGTAACAAAACGTCAGAATAATTAAAGTGCCTGTTTGACCTCTGAAACAATAGAATTTGGCCAAAATATCAGTGGGCTCAAGGGCTTTAACCCATGAGTTTTGCTCGGTGGCTCGTTTCTACTTGAAACACATATATCATTGATCAAAATATGACACCGTTGGACTCTGAATTGACGGATTTATCTTGATCTATTAACCATTGTTCGGTTGCCCCCTTGGATCTTATCATTTCTACAAGTTTTTTAAGGTACACAAGTCTAGACACCAGCTAGTTTGATGCAGCAGATGAGAAAAATTCAGGTTCAAGAATAAGTAAAAAGTGATAATGCATAAAGCGCACATATCTTTGTCAATAAGCTTCACTAATTAGACAATATATAAATTTAAAGAGATTTAAACCCATAATTATAAACTATTCTACACTAACTTCTCATCACGTTACCAAAAGACCAAAAAACTAAATTCCCAAGTAAAATCACAGCAAGACTAATAACATGTAGTAATAAAAAACTAAAAATGCACAAACTGCACTCATATTCCATAATAAGCTCATCTAATTGTACAAAATAAATTTAAATACATCAAACTCAATAAACAATACTACATTAATTTCTCATTAAGTAACCAAAATACCATAAACTAAAAGCTAAAGTAAAAAATAGTTAACATATAAAACAAACTGTGGAGGAAGTAATCTAGAAATTCGAAATAAACCTGATGGGCCTAAAAATCCAGCCCCTGAAGTTGGCCCAACAAGAATTCGGTTTGGCTTTTTGCAATATATATATATATATATATAAAATAATGCTATGTAGCACTAGTGGTGCTTGGCACCAGTCTAGGTGGCATCCAATGTGTTATTAAATGATAAGTGAAATTAAATGAATATATAAATGATCCACTTAATTTAACTTATCATTTAGTGTCACCTTGATATAGTGTTAAGTACCAGTAGTGCTAAATAGCATTACTCATATATATATATATATATATATATATAATGTCTTTGGCAGCAAGGAAGCATGAATGCGGCGGAAACACACAAAACAGGAAAAGGCAGAGAATTAGACACATTTTCACGCACGGAAATTCACACCTAAAACAAGGGATTTGGTGGAAAAATTCCAGCCTTGTTTGTTTATCACTTGGAACGAGTTTTGGCGTAGATTAGTTGGTCTTCGTCTTCTTCAAGTGGTGTTTTTCTCCAAGTTATTTCTTAGAACGGGTTAGGTGATATCCTTTCTTTTATCTTTTGTAGTTGATTATTGGATTCTATCTATTGTTGTTACATAAGTTATTGTGATGCCAAGAATATTATTCTTGATATTGTTGCGTGATTGTAGTAGTGTGTGGTTACCTCTTGATGTAGGGCAAGAATATTGAGAAGTTAAACATTGTATTCCCATTATTATTTAGTGATAATGGAGTTGTCGGTTTGCCCCGTCGATTTTCCCTTCTCATTAGTGGTTTTATGACGTAAAATAATTCCTAGTGTTATATACGTTTCCGCACTTATATCATTATTTGACATATCGATTGCCTATTTTAATCACACGGGTTTAGGGAAATTGATTAAATTTCCAACAGTGGTATCAGAGCGTAAGTTGAATTGTGTGGATTAAAATAGATGACCTAGTTGGTAGTGCTATGATTACGCTTACTAATCATAATTAGGTGACATGGAAACCTAAGATGGAGGATATCCTTTATTGTAAAGATTTGCATGATCCTATTGATGGTGATGATTCCAAACCAGAAGATATGGAAGATAAAGATTGGAAGAAACTATATAGGAAACTATTGGGATGATAAGGCAGTGAGTGGATAATAGTGTATTTTATCATGTAGCACAGGAGACAGATGCAAATAAATTGTGGACTAAATTGGAGTCCATGTTTGAGAAGAAAACTGCAGCCAGAAAGTCCTTTCTGATCAGAGACTTGGTCAATATGAAATATAAGGACGGTACGAGCGTGAAAGAGCATTTGAATAATTTTCAGAATGTCGTGAATCAGCTGGTGACAATGGGAATGACTCTCGAGGATGAATTGGAAGCATTATTGTTTTTGAGTTCTTTGCCAGATAGTTGGGAGACTTTTGTTGCGACTATTAGTAATTCTGCTTCAGATGGTGTGTTATCTATGGATTCTCTGAAGAACAGTATGCAGAATGAGGAGATCAGGAGAAAATCTTCAGGTTTGCATGTGGGTTCAGATAATACATTGGCTCTTGTTTCATATATCACAGAGGTAGAAGTAAGAACAAATGGCATATGCGTCATAGCAAATCTAGAGGTAGCTCAAAGTCAAAAGATAAGAAGACCTGTTATCACTGTGGTAAGGAGGGTCATTATAAAAGAAATTGTAGGATTTGGTTGAAAAAGCAGAAGGAGGGTAACAATAAAAAAAAGGATGAAAATACTGTAGGTGTAGTGACTAGTGATGTACTCTCTTGCGGAGTGGGTCAATACCTACATATTGGAGACTCTCTTACCGAGTAGCATGTTGATAGTGGTACCTCATACCATGTTTGTAGAAACACTGAGTTATTTGGTACTTATAAAGCAGGTGATTTTGGCCAATCGAATATGGCTAACTCGTTACATTCTAAAATCATGGGGATTGGTGACGTTCATTTGGAGACAAATATGGGGTACATCCTGATTCTAAAGGATGTAAAGCATATTCCTGACATGTGTTTCAATCTACTTTGCAATAAATACTCTCGACCGAACATGATATTTCAGTACTTTTGGTGATTAGAAGTGGATGTCATCAAAGGGATCAATGGTTGTTGCCAGTGGAAAGCTTTGTTCCACGCAATACAAGACTTATGCAAAGGCTTGTAAGACTGGGATAAATGCAGTTGAAGATCCTACTCGTGATTTATGGCACAGGAGGCTTGGTCACATGAGTGAAAAAGGTTTGCACGTTCTGGCTATGAAGACAGTTATTTCTTTAGCCAATGGTATGTCCCTAGACCGATGTGATCACCATTTATTCGATAAGCAAATTAGAGTTTCCTTTTCTAGTACGTTTAAAAGAAAAGAGAATATTTTAGATCTTGTGCATTCTAATACGTGCTCTCTTGGTGATGTAGCCTCTTTAGGTGGAAACAAATATTTTGTTACATTTGTTGATGATGCTTCTAGGAAATTGTGGGTCTATCTTCTGAAATCTAAAGATCAGGTACTCCATTGTTTTAAGCAGTTTCACATCATGGTGGAACGAGAAACAGGAAAGTGTTTGAAAGGTCTCATAACAGATAATGGTGCGGAATACACCTCACATGGGTTCCGGGAGTATTGCTCAAAATTTGGGATTCAGCATGAGTTTACAGAAGCAGGAACTCCTCAACATAATGGTGTGGCAGAAAGAATGAATCGTACTATTCTTGACAGAGTCATATGCATGTTGAAGACAGCCAAGCTTCCTAAGACATTTTGGGGCAAAGCAATTTTGACTGCTTGTTATCTAATTAATAGATCTCCCTCAGTTTCCTTGGATTTTGATATTCCAGAAAGAGTTTAGACATGCAGAGATGTTTCATACTCTCATCTGAAGGTGTTTGGGTGTAAAGCTTTTATACACATACCTAAGGAACAAAGATCAAAGCTTGATGACAGAGCTACTCTTTGTATTTTTTTTAGCTATGGGATGAACAGTTTGGATACAAGTTTTGGGATCCAAAGAAAATGCAGCTTGTGAGAAGCAGAGATGCAGTGTTTTATGAAGATCAGACGATTAAGGACTTTGATTTGATAAAGTCGACCAGCCTAAGGAGATGACTCCAGTTGTTCCTGGTCTTATACCTAGTAATTCTTCATCATCTCAGCCTAGCACTAGTAGTCAATAGTCATGCAACTCCTACTGATGATGGCATAATTGATGATGATATTCTAGTTGATCAGACTAGTGATCAGGGTGAGCATATTACTGATCAGTGGGAGTAGATTACTGATCAGTGGGAGCAGACCCCCGTTGAAGAAGAAATTGGAGAATCAAGAAGATCTGCAAGAGGGCGTATACAATCTACTAAGTATCCTGAGTCTGATTATATTTTGCCACTGGAGATGGAGAACCACAGGGTTATAAAGACAAATCCCACTGGATGAAAGCCATGGCAGATGAGATGACTTCTTTGAAAAATAATGACACCTATGAACTGGTAAATCTTCCTAAGGGTAGGAAGGCTTTGAGGAATAAATGGGTGTATAAAATCAAAATGGACAACAATGATGACTTGTTGAAATATAAAGCTTGTTTGGTGGTAAAAGGTTTTGGGCAGAAACACGGTGTTGATTTTGATAAGATTTTCTCTCCTGTGGTAAAGATGACATCCATCAGAGTTGTTTTGGATTTAGAAGCCAATTTAAACTTGGAAATTGAGCAACTTGATGTGAAAACTGCCTTTCTTCATGGTGATTTGGAGGAAGAGATTTATATGGTACAACCAGAAGGATTTGAGCAGAAGAGTAAATAACACCTTGTATGCAAATTAAAGAAGAGTTTGTATGGCCTAAAGCAAGCACCAAGACAATGGTACAAAAAGTTTGATACCTTCATGACAAGTCAAGGATACACAACGACCACTGCAGATTCTTGTGTTTACTTCAAATCTTTTCCAGGTGATACATTTATTATTTTGCTGCTTTATGTTGATGACATGCTTATAGTTAGTCAGGATGCAGGATTGTTACAAAAATTAAAGGATTCCTTGCACAAATCTTTTGATATGAAAGACGTGGGGTCAGCTAAAGAGATTTTGGACATGGAGATTGTTAGAGACAGAAAATCTAAAAAGTTGTGGTTATCATAGAGACATTATATTGAGCCGGTACTTGAAATGTTCGACATGAAAAAGGCTAAGCCAGTTAGCTCACCTCTTGGAGCTCATTTCAAACTGACCAAGAAATCCAGTCCTTTGACTGATGAGGAAAAGAAGAAAATAGATGATATTCCTTATTCTTCAATTGTTGATAGTTTGATGTATGCTGTGATTTGTATTTATCCTGACATTGCACGCGCAGTTGGTGTGGTAAGTAGATTTCTGTTGAATCCAGGCAAGGAGCATTGGGAAGCAGTAAAATGGATTATGCGGTATCTCAGAGGAATGTCTAATTTGTGTTTGGGTTTTGGAGGAGCTCAGCCAATTTTGACAGGATATATAGATGCAGATATGACAGGTGATCTTGATAACAGGAAATCTACATCTGGCTATTTGTTTACTTTTGCAGGGAGAGCTTTTTTTTTTGTAGTCTAAATTGTAAAAATGTGTAGCTCTATTTACAACAGAGGCTGAGTATGTTACTATTACAGAAGCAGAAAAAGAGGTGATATAGTTGAAAAAATTTCTTGAGGAGCTCAAGTTGAAGCAATGTGAGTACATTATTTATTGTGATAGTCAGAGTGCTCTTGAGTTGAGTAAGAACTCTACATATCATTCTCGCACCAAGCACATTGATGTCAGGTATCATTGGATTCGTGAAGTAGTTAATGAAAAGCTTCTAGAGTTGGAAAAGATACACACTGACAAGAATATTGCTGATATGTTGACAAAGGTGGTTACCAAGTAGAAGCTTAAGTTTTGTGCCGGTATGCATTCCAAGTGATTTACTTGAAGTTTAGAATACCTCCGTCATGGACTGGAGGGGGAGATTGATGGCCTAAAAATCCAACCCATAAAGTAGGCCCAATAAGAATTAGGTTTCGTTTTTTGCTCTATATATATATATATAATGTCTTAGGCAGAAAGGAAGCATGCATGTGGCGGAAACACACAAAAAAGGAAAAGGCAGAGAATTAGACCCATTTTCAAGCACGGAAATTCATGCCTAAACAATAGATTTGGTGGAAAAATTTCAGCCTTGTTTGTTTATCACTTGGAACGAGTTTTGGCGTCGATTAGTTGGTCTTCGTCTTTTTCAAGTGGTGTTTTTCTTCAAGTTAATTCTTAGAACGAGTTAGGTGATATTTTTCCTTTTATCTTTTGTAGTTGATTATTGAATGCTATCTATTGTTGTTAGATAAGTTATTGTGGTGCCAAGAATATTATTCTTGATGTTGTTGCGTGATTGTGGTAATGTGTGGTTACCTCTTGATTTAGGGCAAGAATCTTGTGAAGTTAAACATTGTATTCCCATTATTATTTGGTGATAGTGGAGTTATCGGTTTGTCCCATCGATTTTCCTTTCTCATTAGAGGGTTTTACGACGTAAAATAATTCTTGGTATTATTTACGTTTCCGCACTTATATTATTATTTGACATATCGATTGTCTATTTTAATCACACGGGTTTAGGGAAATTGATTAAATTCTCAACAAAACCTACATCAATTTCAGAGGGGTTTTTTCTCTTACCTAAAGCCAAGGTTGTTAAAATCGCGATTTGGATCGTAAAATCGTGCGATTTTACGATCCAAACCCATGAAATCGATTCAAATCGCTTGCGAAATCGGAGTTTCATTGAATCGCACTTGAATCGTAGCTGAATCATTCAGAATCGTGTCGAACCACGATTCACAGCGATTTGTGCGATTTCCCTGGTAAATAGCGCCCTTGACAATAATCTATTACAACTAGTGGAGGAAACTTAGTATTTTTTATTTTGGGAGGGACGGCAGATGACAATGCAAGACAGAAGAAGAAAGGAGAGTCTGGATGTTCAGAAAAGAAGAAGAACGAGTGAAAGGGAAAAACCAGTTGCAGAAAAGAAGAAGAAGATTGTAGAAAAGAAGGACGGGTGGAAGAAACAGGGTATGAAAAGAAGTGCCTAAAAACTTTTTGCATTTCCAATGCCTTTTCGGTCAAAGTTTCCCAGGCAGCCTTAAATAATTAATATTAATATATTAATATATATGACAAACGTCAAACGTCTTTCCCTTTTTTGTTTTATTATTATTGTTTTTTTTAGCACCATGTTTTATTATTATTGTTAGTGTTAATTATTATTATTATTATTATTATTATTATTATTATTATTATTGATGGTGTGAATTGAGAGCAAATACCCATTATCTTTAGTTAAAAAAATATTAAATACGTATAAGAAATTTATTAAACATACCATGATTATTTCTAAAATTAAATACATATTACAATTATGAATTATGTTATAAACTAGTTTTTTATTTGTTTTTTATAACACTTACTTTGTTATTTAACTTCTTGTTATTATAAATTTATGGTTAATATTTTCTCACATTTTTTTGATAATTTTAAATTAAATTTTAGTAGAATCTTACGATTTGCGATTCGATTTACCGATTCGATTTTCAAAACCCGTGACCGATTCGATCTAAAAATACGATTTTAACAACCTTCCCTGAAGCCCCACAAGCTGCAAAAGGAAAGGGAAGAACGCATGAATGAAACAAAAGCTTTTGACTCAAAATCAGTAAGGAAAATTATAGCTGGAGATTGTTCCAAATGGGTTTTACTTTCTACGAATGAAAAAGAGTGGAGAATGGGATTATTGGTGGAATTTTTTTTGCTAAGAATTGAGTAAATACTAAAAAGGATGAAGGGTAATTTTGAAAATCACAAAAATGGTCGTCCAATTGCAATGCATAGTGCCAATTTCACCAACCCCTCTATACACACACTCTCTCTCTCTCTCTCTCTCGTGTAGATTGCCTGTAATCATATTTAAAAGTTGTCAATATAAGTTTTTTAATTTATGCCATCTCTAGATATGAATTTTCAAACAAAATATTAACAACAACAACAATAATAATAACAATAAAGATGTTCAAATTGTGCCAATTGTCATTTACTACAATGTAACTGCTTTAAATTAAAAGAAAAACAATAAAACTTAACAAAGAAAACCATAGTAGACAAATGAAAATGACCAATTTTATATCGCTATAAAATCTTTTACTATTTTAGAGAGTAATAGGCTGAAGCTAGAAAGGAATTAAGGTAAATGGAATCCCATACCATAGTTAATGAAATAATCTAACCAACTCCGTCATTCACAGCTTGTGATAATGCAGTAAAAAAAATCTTTTATTTTGCAATAATTATCCTAGGATTGCAAATGATACATGGATCCATTAATAAACCAAATTTAATTAGGAGAGAATATTGCTATAATTAGCAGTATGATAAAGTAGATTCTCTTGGAATTTAGTTAGGAGATAAACAACATCCTTCTTTTTTTCTTTCTTTTCTTTTTTTTTTTTTTTTTAAATCTTAATAAAGGATCACATCATGGGACAGTGTAACATACGAAACAGGGTAGTAACCGAGCAAACTTCACAAAGATCATGTAATAGAAACAAGTGTATGGATGGCTAAGTAGCAAAGATTGCAGTTTAAGGTACAAGCTTTAGGTACTTTCATGAAATGCAAAATGACCGTCAGTCTTGTTACATATTGAAAATATGAACTTGTTAATTTCCATTATAGCATGAGAATGTGAACAGAATTCAGATAATCCATTCACCTAGATAGGGATAGAGCTGGTTCAGGCTCAGTGCGGTCCAATGACCGCACTGAACCTCCGACGAGTTTGGTCTTGGATCACCGACCGCACTGATTCTTGGATCTGCCATGTGAGTGAGAGAGAGAGAGAGAGAGTGTGTGTGTGACTTGGTGAGGATAAACACAGGGTCGCCAGATACTAGAAGAAAGGCACGGTAGATAGAGTGTTGGTGGGGAAGGTAAATAAAATGTCCTTTCAACTTCAAAGAGAGAGAGAGAGAGAGAGAGAGAGTGTGTGTGTGTGTGTGTGACTTGGTGAGGATAAACACAGGGTCGCCAGATACTAGAAGAAAGGCACGGTAGATAGAGTGTTGGTGGGGAAGGTAAATAAAATGTCCTTTCAACTTCAAAGAGAGAGAGAGAGAGAGAGAGAGAGTGTGTGTGTGTGTGTGTGACTTGGTGAGGATAAACACAGGGTCGCCAGATACTAGAAGAAAGGCACGGTAGATAGAGTGTTGGTGGGGAAGGTAAATAAAATGTCCTTTCAACTTCAAAGAGAGAGAGAGAGAGAGAGAGAGAGTGTGTGTGTGTGTGTGTGACTTGGTGAGGATAAACACAGGGTCGCCAGATACTAGAAGAAAGGCACGGTAGATAGAGTGTTGGTGGGGAAGGTAAATAAAATGTCCTTTCAACTTCAAATAATTACAAATGTGACCTTTGACTCCTTGTATTGATCTGAGGTACATGTGAATAAAGTGCACTTATATATTTTTGTTTATTATTACTAACATAAAAATATATTATTTTGTAAAAAAGGTACAATTCTATCTAATGAAAACATGAAAGGATTTTACATAACTATAAATATTGAATGTGGTTTATTAGAATTATTATCTATATTTTTATTTGGTTTTTTTTATATATATAATTCACTCAAGAAAATTAGGAAAAGTTATGGTTATATTAATTCATTCCCATGTTTTTTATTTTATGATCAGACAATTTATCATACTTCTGATATAAATTTATTCACTTAACCTAATTGAACACTTGATCCAATATGGGAATTTTTAAGCTAATTAAATTTATAGCTATAATTATCTTGAAAATTGGTTAAATTCAAAGAACTAGAAGAACCAAAATCAGATAATTGGTTTGACTAAAATTTCAAATAAACTAAACCTAAATATAATAATATAAGTTCAACTTAACGTATCCAATCAAAGATCAAATTCCAATATTTAGTTTGTTGTTTATGACTTCTTTTGAAGGTTGTGAATTACTTTTGTCATATTTCTAATCAAGAAGAAGTTGTCACTCTATTCACCAAAATAGCTAGCCGTGCGCAAATATATCGACACAAGCTATAGTGTTAAAAATGTTGACTGCACTGGAACAAAAAACCTGGCTCCGTCCCTACACTTAGATTTCTCTTTCAAGCAATTTGCACTTATTTTGACAAAAAAAAATTTCCTCCTGCTGATTTTTGACGTACGACAAACCACAATTCTTCATATAATGCAAAGATCATATGTAATCAATTAGCATTTGGCGAAGATGAATGTGCACAATGTCAAACAAACTTAGCAGTTATATCTTTTAGCACCTTTCTATAAAGTGAAGTCGTCTTCAGAAAATATATGTGCACCTAAACATGTAATTCAAAATTTTACTCGACAATTGTGTTACTTGGTGCATAATGATGCATGCCACTTTTTATCTGATCTGACCACTACTTCTCTCCCACACCATTAGCCCCAACTTATTATAACTGAAATCAAGTGTCATCCATCTCTTTGCAACTTCCTTCAAAACCAGATATCAAAAACAAACATTCATGCCTTACGCGACTAAAATATTTTAATTAAATGGGATCTTTTACAAGAAACTCAAAATAAATTAAACAACATCAAACATTATTTCTTAATTAGATACTTATTGTTTGTAGAACCTTGCAGAAAACATTTGATGAGTAATGAGATGTTTTCAATCACAAGCAAGAGAGAACATATTGATGAACAAATGTGCAAGAACATTAATCATGTAGAGAACTACTACTTATATAGAAATGTAACTAAGAAGTGGTCTCGACCACTCTGAATGTTTTCATGCAAATCTAAACTTTAATAGTATCCAACATAGTTGACATGTAATTCAGATTATTTATATGCATTGGGCAACTATGCTTATCCATATGCATACATGAGGCTACCATTACTTGAGGTGGTTGTGTATCTCATAGTCACAAGTAGCAACAAGTGTAGTAGATGCCTATATACTTTTCACAGATTCTAGATAATTTCTGAATAAGAAGAAAGATACAAGACTTCTTCATATAAGAGCATTCTGTTCATACTATTCATCCAGGTTTTTACAATATTGGATGATGTAGGACAGTTCTTAAGGATTTTTAAAATCTGAAAATTTAAGAGGGAAGAAAGAAAAATAGGATCACTGTCATCCTACAGTTCCATTATCCCAATATCAGCAATACCATGGGCAAAATTCAATGTAGCCATCTCAAAATTCTTTCAATATGACAAAACAACCACGTAGTGTTTTTGTAGTTTACATAGACATGTCCACAACGAAGAGCAGCCAAGTTAAAATTGATCTGAAAATTTCATATTCTAATGTACGTAGAGCACTTTACTAAGATGCAGTCTTCAGTTAAGCTCAAAAGATAGCCTTAGCATCTGCTAGTAATAAACATAGACATACCTTAGCCACAAAGTTGACTCAATTATGTAACTGAACAATTACTGTCAAATTCAAGTAAATAAGCAGTGATTGAAATTGAAGTGTCATGGTATCTTCTTCCATTTCTTATAGTATGAACACTCTATGTTTTCTAATTAATAAGAAAAAAATTCCATTAACATGAGCCTTCAATATACTACATTAACTTTCCGTTCAATATATATACACACTTATGAGTTTAAAGAACGCAATTTTCACAAAGAAATTAAAATCCTCATTTATTGATAGACAATCAAAATTAAATAAAGCATTTAATCATTAAAAACCATATGTACAAATTCAACTTAGATGTTTAATTATGAAACACATTGGCCAAAAACATTTCTTTTCCATTCAAACATCGAAGTTGTGAAGACCATAAAGCAAAAAAACATAAGTAACACAAACATCAAATAGAAAAGGATTTATTCTAGCAGTGAACTATATTTTTGGCTTCTTAGTTTTTAGGGTTCATAAAACGAATAGGAAAAGAATGAATAGAGCAAACAAAATGGATTTGCGGTACGGTGCCAGGGGTGTAGCCAGCACGCTAAACTACCCCTAGCTGGACCGAAATATCAAAAACCTACTCATATAAATGCTAATTTTCCATTTAAGCTAAACCATTTAAATCTTCCGATAATCTATCAGTAAAGAACAACTACAAAAACAAACTAGTGAGCAATGAGCAATCAAAACACTAAAACACACAATTCCACAAAGTTTAATAGAATCAATTACAAAATTATCCTTTCAAAATACCACTTAAGTCTTTTAATAATCCAACAATAAAAAACTACAAAAACTAACTAGTGAGCTATCAACAATCAAAGCACTAAGTACCACAAAGTTCAACATCCAAAATTCAACATCCAACTCCAACATCCAAGATCCAAAATTCAACATCCAAAACTTAACAATTTAACATCCAACTCTAACATCCAAAATTCAAGAAACAAGATTGCATGTCACAGCCCCATTGCTCATCGAATTTTTCTTATTAAGTGGATTACTCTATGGATGAAAACCTTCATTTTACAACGTGGGATGAGACAAACTAACTAGTTAGTTGATTACCATATAGCTTTAGGTTCCGAAGTAACTTTATGATTAATTTATCTCGTCATTAACTTTCATGAGCCTCTTTTTTTTTTATTTCTTATCTTATGATTAGTTTAGGAAACAAAATTGGATATCTATCTTGTACTCTTGTTTACTACACAACTATATCAAAATGTGCGTAAAGAACAACTCATGTTAATAAACTTACTTTATTATTAACTTGCCGATTCAAGTGATTGGGAGGCCTTTACATGGAAAATAGGCTCCCAATTCATACAAAAGTGATTCATTATAGTACACACTAAGTTTTACATATGCAAGTACCTAGTTTATTCTAATATCATATTGCCATATTAGGTGAAATACATGGGTTTATCAACCATAAACTTATCATGATAGAGGTGGGCATGAGTGTAGGGACAATACACATTAAGCCCATATGTAGTGCCCACATATATGAGAAATTACGGGGCATCCTCGTAGTAACCCCACAAGTCCGTCTCTATTACTTGTGATATCCTACTCCCACTTGAGTTTTCACTCCAAGTCTTGACTTGCCTTTCGAATACCTTGCGGATGAACATCTACAAAAAAAAAAAATTAATTAAACATTGAGTGAGTACTATGTACCCCGTGAGTAACATAATGTTTTGGTTTGCCATGAGATTTCAAGGAAAAACCATTTTACAATTACAAGTTCAATTAGTAAATGATGCACAAACCTTTTCAAATACGTAATAGGGCCCAAACACTAGAATCAACTACTACCCATGGGGCGCAATAATATCATTCAAATGCCAAATTGCTCAAGGCAGTACAATGATACGTGGATCCACAATAACTCCGGTTGACCCTTACCGAAGTCTCAAAGAGCATTATCAATCAAATCAGACACCATACTAATCGTTCCTATCCCAGGGTCATGGAATAGGTCATAGCATAGGAACAATTCAAAGCAATTTAATACAGAACGGGTAGGGCAATGCTAGTGATTTGTATGCAAGAAAACATTCCATTTCTCATCATAATAAGACATCAAACAATCATTTGTAAAATAATGGCATGCCAATGGAAACCAAGACATTAGTTACTCACCATGCTCTTGTCCCTTTTTAAAGATTAGTGGATGTCTATATGTGGCCAAATACCTTCAAATCCTTGAGGATTCCTTAAGTAAAGTAGCTCTCCATGTAAGGTTTTGTATGTATATAGAGAAAGCTTGGTTTGGGAGGCAAAGAAAGTGTTTTAGAAGGCTTCTTGAGGGTGTTCTAAGCCCTCCTCAATTTATGGACGATTTTCCCCAATTATTTTCTAAAAGTCCTTGGATTCCACCAATGAAAGAGCCCCAAATTGCCTCTAAGGCATTAATACCTAGCCAATAGAAATAGGCCCAATTGGGCATTCATGAGAATTCTTATTATTAAAAATGCCAAGTGTTCTCTCATTTTATCCATGTGAGCAAATCCAATGGTTCAAGCATTCTCTAGATTTTTCTATCTTTCACTTAATGAACCCTTCAACTTAATGCATTCTATAATTAAGTCCTTGGCTTTTCGACTATACCACTATACTATCACATTTTTTTCTTTTCCTTTTTAAGCATTCTTTGGTTTCAAACATGTCACCCGATTAGTCTTTGTCTTTCTTTTGGCAACATTACCAACCAATAAATGTAGTTGATACAAGTTTAAGAAATCGTTTTTTCATCCTCATTAGAGCATAAAGGAATGTTACCACAAAGATGTTCTCAAATTATTATAGCATGTCTCCTCTAATTATCCGTAAAATTACTCACCGAGTTCTTATAGTAAATCATTATTCAAGATTTAAGTCAAAATAAAATTTTTCAAACTTTCGCGGAGTGTTACATTGCAAGTTTTCAACAATAGTTAAAATACAGTTTATACAAGTAACAAGCTTACGAGTGTTCTCTTCTCTATCTTGCCCCTTTTAATTGAGCTTCCTATCCTGCCCCTCCAACAAACTAACCAAACAAGAAAAAATTAAAAAAAGATAATTGAGAATTAAGATTGAGAATTTGCAGGGTCAGCCCTGTGAATTATAAGGCCCTAGGCCACACTCGAAAAATGGTCCCCCGACATAGCGATATATAATTACATTTTATCAAGAAAAAACATATAAAGTGAACAAAACAATATATATGTGTTATCACCAAAATGCATTACAATGTGTGAACAAATTACCTAAATATTGCATGTTTTGCATTTTTAGATGCAAAAACACTAATCAAATATTCACAATCGAATCTTTTAACCATTTCTTTTTCAATAGACAGCATTGCCAAACCATTTAATCATAACTCCTTTACATTAGTCTCCTCATTCTCAACCGACTGATTCACTTTCACCTTAGTCGACACATTTACTACATTTTCCACATTCTCTTGTGGCTTGTCTCTCTTCCTTTCTTGCTAAAATACTTATCAAGGTCTCTTCTTTTATTCCAAAGTTTCTATCACAAAAATTTCAATTTCAACTCATAGCATCCAATGATCCAAATACATTAAATAAAATCATCAAATCCTCAACATCCAATACTCAGCAACTATTAAACAAAAATAACTAACCAAAAGCATCTAATCCTCTCGATTAATAGCAATTAAAAAAAACTAAAAAGCATCCAAATTTCCATTCTATACTCTACAGCAACTATTGCTAAATACTTACCATAGTCCACATAAAAAAGCAAATTAAATAAAACTAAAAATTACCATTTAAACAAAAGCAACAATATGAATATCTCATACTTTCTAACCAAAAAAATTAAACAAAAAAAATTAAAAGGTACTAAGGTAGCGAGAAATTTGATTTCAAACTTCTAGTCTTCAACCTAATTACCTAAGCATTCTATTAAGCATTTGCCAAATATCAAATTACCAATTGGGAATTAAGAATGTAAGATATAGCCATCAAGGTCTAAGGAATTTAGGAATTAGGATTTAGGGTTAGGAACTTACCCCTTTGGAGCTTGATCGTGAGTCACGGACCTCACTCTTCGTGCATACATACATGGCTGGCTATACGGATGGTCGACGGTAATGAGCGTGCGTCCAGCTACGGACGTCAGACATGAGTATTATTGCATGGAGCTAGGCAGCATCCTCTATTCTTCAGTGTAATTTCTTTAGTTAATTTAGATTTTCTCTGGAAACTATTAGATTATTTAGTTGGATTATAATATGCTATGTGACATCATTTTATTAGTTGATGTTTGTAAAAAAGTAAACAATTGCCTCTTAACTTTTACTTTTTGACTTTTTGAAAAAAGTTAAACTAATGAAATGATGCCGTGTGACAAATTATAATCCAGATTATAATTCAAAGTCTAGCCAAACACTTTGTTGGTATCTTAGTTATATTGGACCTAACTTATTTGTTTTGGGCCTTGATAAAACAAAAGAGTCTATTCAAGTTTTGGACCTACTTATCACAAATTATTCTAGACCTATGAGGCGGCCTCCTCACGGGCTTCATTATTGGCAAGCCCTAAGAATTTGTTACAACTTTCAAAAATCAAAAGAAATTTCAATTTATTAACTTGTTGGCTATTAGAACTTAGAATTAGGAGTGAGAATTTCAAAATTACATTCAAAAGTTCAAATTTTAATTCTTCAAACTTCAAAGAATTTGAAATCTGGAATTGACTGTGCCACTGTGGTGGAGTTGGAGACCAGAGCAGTCGAGCATACAGCAGTGGAGGTATGGAGGCTAGAGCTCAAAGGGGTGAACACGACGGAGGACTTGGGACTAGAAGCGACCGCCGACCGACAGTGTAAGCAAGCAAATAATCTTGTCGCCATGCGAGAAGGAAGAGGGCAAGCCTGA
>CAVNYN010269392.1:0-19898 GCA_963692815.1 Nyctanthes arbor-tristis
CAGACTCTGTTAAGAGGGACCTTTTGTGGCATTTATGAATAGTTAAAGACCCAGCGTACTAAAAAAAGTTAAAGACCCAAATAATTTTAAGTGCAAAGGTTAAGAACGATACGTGAAATTTATCCCCCATTAAAATAAAGCTCTCTAGCAAAAATCTTGTATTTAGGGATCTAAATTGCAAAAATCAGAATGGCGGCTGGTTTGTTAGACTAAACGGGTCAACCATAAATCCTCCTCCTCTATAAAATCCAAACCTCCGGCTTCCAGTCTCCCTTCTGTCCATAAGTTTATACGGAGGATGAAATTAGCTCCATGGAAATAATATGGAATAGATTGTAACGAATATCTCAGCAAGAAACCATGGATTTTGATTTAATTAGGAGCTCAGATTTGAGCACACCTTCTTCGCCCAAGCGCTTTGGAGACTTATCTTGTAGTGCTCCTTCAAGCCCGACCTGTTTGGCTCAGTTTTATGGGAATTTTGACGATTTCTCGATCAGTACCACCGGACGTGCATCGCCGGAGGTTCCTTTTGGCCGGGAAATGAACCCCAGTTCGCCGGCGAACGCGGGTGATTTTGCTTTTGACGTGGGCTATTCGTCCGGGACGGCCATGGCTGCAGAAGAACTATTTGAATGTGGGGTGATTAGGCCTCTGAATCCGCCACCGCCGCGGCCGTGGCCGCAACGCCCTGCCGGAACAAGAATTAAGAAAGATGCTGCTGACCCTTTTGTTGCCTCTTTCAGAAGCGCAGCCCCTCCGGCGGGGTATAGGAGAGGAAGAGAGAGGGCACCGGCGTCATTTTCTTTATCGTCCACAAGCCGGAGAGCGGCCCGTTCGCTTTCTCCCGTGAGAGCTTCGGAACAAAATCCACGGGATCATCAACAAGAGAAGAAGAATCATCATCATCGTCAAAATCCCGCAGAAAATGGAGATTCAAGGACTTGTTCTTGTTCCGAAGCGCAAGAGAAGGACGAGGATCCGACAAAGCCACAGCCGCGTTCAGAAGACCGTATGAAGATGCTAAGAGTTCGAGTTCTCAAAAGCTCGGTGGGTTGGGTTCTGGATCGAATTCGGAGAGGAGAGGAAAAGTTTCGGCTCATGAAACGCACAACGCATCAGATCGTGCGGCTTCAGAGGATTCCAAGAGGAAAACGTACTTGCCTTACAAGCAGGGGATTCTAGGGCGCCTTTCGTCTGGTCCGGCCGGCCGTGCACTCGGGTTTTCCCGTAAATAAGTATTCATTAGTCTCGACTCTCAACTATCAAGTAATGGCTAAGGCGAGTCGGGAGAGAGGGGGGGATAGCGTGCTTTTATAGAGATAGAATTGGACGGTTTAGTTGTAAGCTGTGTTTTAAAAATAGCGCCTAAGCGCGAAGCGACGCCCCCACGTCTCACTTAAACTATAAGAGGAGGAAAAAAAGGGTCACCTAGGGGCGCTTTTTATTGCTTAGAAAGCGCTTTTTTTTTTTTTTTAAAGATATGGCTAAGACATCAATTTAAACTTAAAAACTAAATCTAAAGAACTAAAACAATTATTAATTTACTTCAAAGTCCACAAAATCTTTTTTACACAGTCACTTGTACAAACGTCCATCTTATTTATAAATATCAATCATATTATTTTTTTACAAAATTTTCAATGTGAGAAAATCATTTAAACTTAAAACTAAACATAAAAGATCAAGAAAATTGTTAATTTGCCTAAAAGTCTACAAAATTTTCTTTACATAGTCACTTGCATAAAGGTCTATCTTATTTATAAGCTCTATTTATGTTGACTTTCTACAAAACTTTCAATGTGGGACAATAAAAAAGTTAAAGTAATACTACTAAATTTTTTTTTCAAGTTGAAATTTTTTGGCCAATAAACTTCTCTAAAAATTAACATTATTATATTATTTTTTAGCAGTAGTTAAGAACAATTGTGTTAATAGATAATGTTACTAGAATTTGTAACATTAAAATGATTTTTTTAAAGAAAATTGTTCAGATTTATAATATGTTTATTGAATCTATTTAAGTTATATGCTATTATTATATAAAATATATTTATATACTTATATATATACACGTGGAGAATTGTTGCTTATACATTTTCTCATTTATTTAAGTGGTTTTCTTGTTGGTAAAAAGTGTGAAATGAGTTTTTTGCTTTTATTTTAAGGGGTAAGTGTTAATTATTTTTGACAATTACATCATTTTTATAATATTTAATCTCTATAAATGTATAATAAAGTAGGAATTATTCATCTTTTGCCTTTTGAAAATATCAAAATTTTATCGTAAAATTGTTAAACTTATAAAGTAGATATAATATTTATGATTTTTACATTTATTTTCTAATTTATTATGCATATTTCAAATATTTAATAATTATAGATTTGTTAAAAAAAAAAAGAGAAACGTTTTTTAATGCTTAAGCGCCGTAGAGGCGCACTTAAGTTCGCAATGCTTGAAACTCAGAGTCGACGCTTTTTCATGCTTCCCGCTTTTTATAAGACTGGTTGCAAGTCGTTTACTAACTTTGACCAGTGTGAAAGGTTGTTGGAAAAAGTAACATTTAAGCGCAGTTCTTTTTATACCCTTTTTTTCATTTATGACACTCTTCCCTATAAAGATTGTACATTATTTCTTTTTTATCTGTCTTAAAATAATCTACTTCTCTTATTTAATTGTAACTCCGTCTCACAGAGATGGTCGTATTTCTATTTTCATAAAAATTAAGGAAAATTCATTTAACCCCTTATCGGGAGGTAAGAAGTTAGTCCAGTGGATAAGAGCTTAACCCCTTGTAGGGAGGTCTCGGGTTCGAGTCTTATCATCCCCCTCCCCTCCCCCCTTGTAATAAAAAAAAAAAGAAAAAAAACTAAGAAAAATTCATTTAAAAATAATATTGGAAAAATAAATCTAAGATTATTTTTCTTGGTTTCAGAAAGATTATTTTTCTATTATACTATTTCATTTACTAATTATTACATTTTGATAATTTTATTTTATTTCTCTTATAAATATTCACTTTAAATAGTGTCATACAAGAAAACTAATACTGCCTTTGTCCCACAAAAATAATCTAATTCTAATTATCAGAAATATTAAGAAAATTGTAATTAATAGTGTTGGAAAGCTAAATTTTAGTATTTCTTTTGTCTCACAAAGATAGTCTAATATAATATTTTCGTTCATCCCAAAAAGACAATCTACTTACCGTATTGTGTACATATTTAATTTTTTATTTCCGCTTATCTCCTAAATAATTTTTTATTATTACTCTACATTAACTATAGAAATGACGACATGGGATTCGAGTGGGTACTATTAAGGAAACTCACGCCCTGTACCTAATTTGGAGATACGGGGTGGGGGGTTCAGGGCGGGTACGAGGAAAATATCCGTTACTCACCCAGATTTATTGGACGGAGGAACTGAGGAAGTAATAAATAAAAGGAAGGGTAGAAAAGGAAAATTGATCTTAAATGTTACGTTTTCAATAATATTAATCATTTTCTTAAATATTGTGAAAATAAGAAGGGGACTATTTTTTGCACGGCGGAGATGAGTATTTCACTTTCAAGTCTTCTTGTTCACTTGCATAATATTAAATATGGGCATATAGAAAAAATAGGAAATTTACTGAGAAAAGAGGACTATAATTTGATACGAATAAAAAAGAAATAGCGTATCTTTTCAGAATAGGAGGACTATATGAAAATTGAAAATAGTAGAAATACACATGGGGTATAATTCATATTCAATGCCAATGCATTAACAATCAAATCTAAACATTCAATGATGCGCATTATCATCCGTGATAATTACTCATAAATGTGATATTAATGGGACATTTACTCACAAAATGTGATATTAATGAGGTTCAAAGTCAGCCCCATTGACAATTAAAGTCATAATAACATACTAAAAATCAGCAAATCAGTACATTAATACAACGCTGAATTACAAAGCAACATTTATTGCTCGAGATTTTGTTAATTAAGATTATAAATACTCTCTTCCTCCCCAATATATAATCTTTTTTTTTTATCCCAAATATACAGTCCTTTTTTTTTATTGTCCCCAATATATAATCCTATCCTATTTAAAGAGTTACTTTTTGCCTTTTTACCAAAATAACTTTATTTAATACTCCTTCTGTCCCACTAAAATAGACTTAAATTCCTTTTTCATTTGTCCCAGATTATAAGCCACTTTATTTATTGATGCATAGTTAAAATATTAGTTCACTTATATACCTCTATTTAATGTACATAGTTATCAACTACATAAAACTTTAAAAGTGAAATAAGTAGTAAATTAAAAGGTATATTGGTAAAATACTTATAAATTTTATATTTCCAACAATATTAATTGAGTTTTCTTTCTTTTTTTTTTTTTAGGATAATTGAGTTTTCCTTAATCCTAGTGAAAATAAGAATATGTCTATCTTAGTTGGATGGAGGGAGTATGTCACGCCAAAGCTATTTTTCAATTATAACTTGGCAAATTACAAAAATAATAAGTATATCATGACTTGGTAAAACTAGCATCATTAATTTAAAGAGAGATGCGGCTAATTCTTGACCATTCATTTATTTGCTCAAGTACTTCCTATGCTTAATGTGATTTTATAATTAAGTTGTTATCTTTTGACTCATTTTGGTCACGAACCATATTCCTAATTTGGGTATCATTTGAATACCAATTTTGTAGCCTTATAATATAATTCTAGTAATTATTCAATTATCGTTAAAGAAATGTCTACGTAGCTTAATTGATTGTTATTTTTTTTTTGCATGATGTTACAGAGCATGTTTAGTACTCCTCGGTCTCACAAAAATAGTTTAGTAATTATTTTCACATAGATTAAGAAACGATAATTAATATTGTTGAAACATTAAATTTTACTTATATTTTTTCATATATACTTTTATATCTCATTAATTGTTTAGAAATTTACTTTCAATGCATAGGTAGTTGATGTAGAATAATAACAAATATATTAATTAGGGGCTCGTATGTTAATGAAAAATTAATGATGTGCTATATATAGTAAGGGGACTATCTGTTTTAGACGGATGAAAATAGTATAGTGGGCTATATTTGTGAAACGGAAGGAATAAGTATATTAGAAAAATTATTCATAAAATTTACTTTTCTAACAACTTTTTTTAATCTTTGTGAGAATGAAGTGGACTATATATCTTTAAAGAGGGGGAGTATAAAAATTTTTTTGGTACTCACGGTGAGTATCATGCCCTAATGGAACTCACTATCTATGTGAATGTTGCATGCAAGCCACATACACGGTAATATTTTTTTTTCTTTAAAGAGAGATGCAAATTTTCCTTCAATCTTTATTAACAAAATAAATGAATGATACACTACTCCCATGCTTAAAAGATAGTCTAATTTTTGTCCGTTCGTCCTAAAATATAGTCAGATTCCTTTTAGAAATGTAGTTGAAATATTAATTTTCTTTTATACATTTATTTAATGTGCGATGCGATGAATAAAACAGTCTTATTTAAAGTGAAATATTTAATAAACAAAAGGGTATATTAGATAAAGGATATATTATTTAATGTCTGTGAAAATTTGAGTTGGACCATCTTTATAAAACTGAGGTGGTATCATGTTATCATTTCACGTGCCGCTTAATAAGAAATTTGATTCTTTTAATATCACGCTCATTAACAAAAGCAAATCGATTCACTTCAACAGTTAGGCTTACTTGAGTTCTCGAAAAAATTTAGAATTGTGTTGAAAAGATAGATAATAAATTGTATTCTTAATTTATCCTTGTTTAGTATTAAAACTGATGTTATAAATATTAAACATGGATAACTTAATAAAATAATATAAATTAATCTTGTCAATAAATAAACAAACTTATATATTTGGGACATTTAAAAAAAGATAACAAGCATATATTTATGAGACGGGGAGTGTCAGTTTAAGTAGCAGTATATAGTATGGTATTATATAGTGCTATATAACTATGTGGCGTATATCGGGACATATCACATAGGAAACTATAATCATGTGGCATGTATTGATACATGTCACATGGTCATATGACACTATGTTGTCATATGTCACATGGCCATATGACACTATGTTGTCATACATATAGTTTTATATCATTTTTAGTATTAGCTCTATGTATCATTGCTAACTGTGATGTGTGAATATCAATGATGAGGTTCACTCCTAATACATAAAGATTTAATTGAGTTATGGATTTGATTGTGATGTTCATATTAATACATGAATCAATAAAATTGGATTTATTTTTTTACTCTCTCTACTTGAACTTTAATTTGACGTGAGTTAAATTTCATAGACTTTCTCTCTCTAGGATTCTAGGGAGGCTGGCTTTCTTTCGACGGTAGGGCTTTTTTTCGAAATCCTCGTAACGAAGCAACTATGGAGAACATCAATGCAATGTGGAAATCTTTATCGCTGGATCAAAGTGAGGAGGAGACGGTGGTTGTAGACGCCAAAACGATAGAGAGTTTTTCAAATAAATGGCATTTTGGCCTATTGGGAAAGGTGCTCAAGAAGAACACATTCATCTTAGACGCCCTCAGAGAGACGATGCAATCGATCTGGAGACGAGGGTGAGTTGTGTTGTCGGTTCCTGGAGAGGACAATTTTCTTATTGGAATCTAAACGTGAGAAAGACATGGATCGTGTTGTACTGAATCAACCTTGGAACTTCAACAAAAATCTTATTGCACTGTCAAAGATAAATCATGAATAACCTTGTTATTAACAAAGTTCCAATGGGGTACCATTTTGAGTATAAGTGTACTGGCTACCAATTATGCACATGCATGAATAAGGGACATCTAGGATTATTGGTAGCAATATTGGGCAGTATATGGAGGTTGATCTTGGATGACCAATGATCGTGTTGGGAAAATTTTCTTCATGTCTGATGTCAATTGGATGTACTTAAGTCATTTCGTCTGCATGTCCAAATTGGAGAGAAAGGAACTCATTACCGTATCATTTTTCTATATGAGAAATTGCCAGAGTTTTCACGTTGTTTGAGATGCTCATCAATCTTTCAAGGATTGCGTTGTCAAAGTTCCACCAATTTTTCGGAAGAGAAAGCATTACCGATATGGAGTCGTAGTAAAAGCACTAGTGGGGAGACGATAGAGGATTAAGGGGAAGGAAGAGAGAGGTAATTTTGAGCGTTTTGGGGGAGAACAATTAGGGGAGTGTGTTTCAATGGGAAGGGGTTTCCAAAAAAGTGGGTAGAAGGAGGAGGAGATTGGTGTTGTCAATAATGGGGATGAGGTGGAGAGGGTTTCAAAGGAGAAGGCAGGTCAGATTGTGGCCAGGGGGCTAAAGGGGAAAATGGGTGATGTGGAGGGAGATAGCATAGCTACCATGGAGGATGTGGTTGAAGGAGATAGGGGAATGGTGAGGGGGGATGAGGTATCGAATGAAAAGGTTGTGGAAGGAAATGAGAGAGCCAGATAGGAGATCAACGGAGTCAGAAGGAATTTCGATGTTTTAATCATGATGGGGGGTTGATGTATACTTTGCTGAGTGTTGGGGGTGAAGATGACGTAGTAGAGAAGAAGAGGAAGCAGAAAGAGTTGGTGAGCCAGGAGAAGGGGGAGAAAAAGAGGATTGCGTTGGGTGATATATCGAATTTACTAAAAGGATCGATAAAGGCTGCTTGGTAGCCCCACTGGGAGCCATGAGTCTCCTTAGTTAGAGAATGCACAGGGACTCAAGAGGACTAGTGCATTGAACAAGTTGCGAGGTTTAGTTCGTAACAAATACCCCAACTTAGTCTTTGTAATGAAGACTAAGGTAATGGGCGGGAGGGCAGAAAGACTGAGGTGATCTCTTCACTTTACAGGGAGTTTTCATGTTGATTCCTAGTAGGCATATTGAGGTGCCGGTGACTATGGATAAGGGGGAGGCTTGGCATTTTATTGGGCTTTATGGAGATTTGGTGGAGCATGAGATGTGGTATAGCTGGGAACGTATTCACTATTTGTGTAATAGGTGTTTGCTTTTGACATTATTTATGGAGAATCTGTGGGCCTCAATTCACTTGGAAGAATGGTTCTCATGGAGAAACTTTGTGACATGCCAAATTTTATGAACCAAAAGTCAAAGTGGAATAATCAAGTCAAGGTCAAAGTTGGAGTAAGATGCATTAATTTAATTTTTGGGGTTATCATTTGAGCAATTAAATAAGTTGGTATTTATATGAAATTATTTTATAAGTTAGTCGTTTCAATAAAATAATACACGAGGTTAAGGACCAACTTATAGCAAGTAAGAAGTTTAGAGACTTAGGTACAATTTTCCTAAATCTTTAGATATTTCTCTTGTATTTTGGGATAATTAGATACATTACATACAAACACATAGGAGAGAACGGGAGAGAGATCGAGAGAGACCGAGAGAGGAAGTTGGGAGATGAGAGTCAAGCAAGAAAATGGGAGCAAAGTTTTGGGAAAAATTAGAGACATTGAAGATTATTGATTCTTCCCGTTGTACCAGAGAAGGGGATTGCTGTAAAGATTATATGCATTGATACATTGTAAGTAGATACAGCAGGTGAGGGATACTAGTCCTTTTTCTCCCTGCTTGATCACAGGTGGGAAATCCATCTTGGCAAGTACATTCTTGAAGTACGAAAAAAGCTTACACCGGAGCAGCTTCAATTGTTATTGGTTTCCTTTTGGAGATGTTGATTCCACCAGAATGCTTTTGTATTTGAGGGAAAAACACATGATTGCCTCACATTGACATCAAGTTACAGTAGACTATATGGGGGAATATTGGAAATGGCAGGCCGTAGGGAAAATGAAAAGAGGTGGCAGAGGAAGAGAATTTTGGGGGTTCAATGGGAACAGCCAGAGGTGAATGTGGATGCGTCTATTAAGATGGGGGCCTCCTATGTGGGTTTGGGTATTATATGCCAGGATCATAGATGGGAAATGGTGTTTGCTTGCTCTAAGATAGCGCAAAGTTAGCTGACTCCTCATTATAGCAAATGGTTTTCGAAGGTGGTATTGGAGATGGATGCATGTAATGTTGTTCAGCTAATTTGAGAGTTGGAAACACGAGCCCTTGAAGGACTAATACTGGAGAGGATCACTTCCCTTGCTCGAAGCTTATAGGCGTTTGAAGTTAGAGCCGATGGGCTGAGAATGGTTCTGATTGTAATTTTGATATGAATTAGGTGATTTGACCTCGGGTAGTTATATTGGCACTACAAATTTTACTAAGAGCTTGTTTGATGTTCTTTATTTTACTAATTTATAATTTTATCTACTACTGATTTAACATTTGATTTAATAACTATTTAATTACAGCAACATATTTTTGACCTTTTTATATTCCCAATATAGATTCTACCCCTCTCCTTATTATGAATACATTTTAAGAAATAAAGAGCATCAAACAAGCTCTAAATACACCACGAATTAATTGTATTGAGAGTCCTTACTGTTTTGAAGTTACAATATTTATGTCCATAACATCTTGATCGTATTTTTCGTCTGCAAATTTTAACCGGTTAGCACATCTTTAATCTTTGACAACAATTTTCTTTCAAAACACATGTCAAGACGGTGCAAAAAATTAGTTGCTCATTGTTCTTTATATATAAAAAAAATTAAAATAAAAATGTGACAAATTATTTCTTATTTAATAGTGGGCTAATATAAATTTTGAAAAAGAATAATCAATACCGACATAAATGAAAAGTTAATGATAAAAATATGTCATAAAAAAAACTTGGAATGTAATTACAACAGTGGCTAAATATTAAGGACTGTCTTTTCAAATAAAATATGGTGTAGATATAAAAAAAAATGTAGTATAAATATAATTAGACTTTCACCTCATCCCTTCATTGTAAACTTTTTAGGTGTCAATTCTGGCATGTAATGAATAGATTGGTTTAAAAAAAAATATATATATATATATATATATATTGATGTGAGTTTTTTGTTGATACTGGTTTTACATTTTTTTTTGGCAATCAAAAGCTTCCTTCATTATGAACCATCAAATAATAAAGTGTTTGCAATAAAATCCAGAGACGAGACGCTCCAACAAGAATAAACATTACAATCTAGTGCATGATGAGCACATAAATTTAAAATTGACAATATGTGACCCCTTGACTAATGGATGTAACACACTCCAGAATAAGACCTTCAGTTTCTCGCGGCTCATGCTTCATGAGTAAGCGTACAACGTTTGGTGCGCCTGATTCTACAATAACCTTCCTAAATCCCCTTTCCACCACCACTTGCACCCCTTTCAGCAACGCCTGACATCCCCCATACATGGGAGATGATCTACCATCTACAATATTCGTCCCTCCTCATCGCAGCACACCACCCCCAACCCCACTATGTATCCACCCCTCACTGATAGATCAACATTAATTTTGATCCACTCCTCTTAGGTTTTTCTGATGTCTGACTCCTTAGAGTCCCACCTGTACCACCACTACTTCGTTTTCATCAACATATTGCTTGGCCACTACCATAACATTCCCTACATCCATCTCTTTCCCTTCAAAACAACATAAAGCCATGTACCCTCCAACATCTCCAAAGTGAGACCAAGAGCAATGCAAAAGATTCACCATTGAGTCTCTTTTTAGCCTTCATAAGAAGTTCCCCAATGTGGCACCCCTCAACTCACAAATCATGTCTCCAAATACATTATTACTCCACGTCTCCTTTACCAATGGACATCCAATCAATGCATGAAACACATGCTTCGTCTCCCCTTCACACTGTGGGCAAAAGAAATTGTGTAGGTAACACATCCATCATAAGTTTCCATACAAAGAATTTGATTTTGCTCGACAATTTCATGTGCCACAATCCTTTCCACCATCCTCCAACCTACTTCCCTCCGAAGCAACCGTGCCCCTCCTCAAATTCGTCTTAAGGTGATATCTAGATTTGACATAATAAATACCAGTTGATTCAAAGTGCCACATTATAACATTTTCCAGATCCGAGTTTCCATGAGGCATTTCTAATATAACATCCACATCTATAGCATGAAATCTTTGTTGGATCAACCTAACATTATTCTCCATCCTTACACATTAACTCCGAAACTCTTCTCATATGATCCTTCAACTCCGAAGATATTGGTCGATAAGAAAAAGGTCATGCATCTATGAGCTAGCAAAAACCAAGGCCTTCTCCCAATTTCCAATTCTCCAAGAAAGTCCTTTCTTCAATAGCTCATGTCCACAAAATACTATGCTATATAAAGAAGCACCCCTGCTTACATTTTGCATCCCAAAACGTAGAATATTGATGATGTTTCGTCCTTAGAACCTCCGCCACCAAGAATATGGATGATGTAATTATTCTCCAACTTTGCTTAGCTAGAAGGGCTCTATTAAAAGTTTGCACTTCTCAAAAGCCAACCCCTCTTTCAAATTCTGATTTACACAAATCTTTCCAAGATATCCATCTCTCTTCCTCTTCTCTCCTTAATTCCTTACCAAAACGAACCTGCCAAACAAGTAATCTCGTTACAAATATCAACTGAAACTTTAAACAAAGTCATGGTGTAATTAGGAATTGCTTGAACAACAGCATTAATCAACACGCCTCCATTGATAATTTTCGTCTTTACCATAATTGTAATTTTTTCCATACCCTCTCCTTCAACCTTTCAAACACCTCCTCTTGCATCGCCCAATTACAGACGGCAATCCCAAATAAGTCTTATAGGATTCATCTTGAGATAGTCCCAATAACAAAACAATCTCCTTCCTCATCTCCCTCCTAGCATTAGTACTAAAAGTAACTTGAGACTTATTAAGGTTCATGTTTTGTCCCGATCCATGTTCATATAATTGCAGGACCTACCTCACCACATTGCACTCTCAACCGATGCCTTACAAATTAAAATGCTATCATCTACGAATAGGAGATAACTAATACGTGGTCCTATACAAATTCCCATTTCAATCCATTTTATATAGTGCCATACCTGATATTTTGGGGCCCCGAGTCGAAACTCAAAAATGGACCCCCTACATTGCAGTGTGTATACACTCAAAAATGGACCCCCTATGTAAAATAATTACCTTTTGTTTAATGGCAAAATAATACACAGCACGATTACCTTTATTACAAAAAAAGACACATTTAGAAAAAGAATTATTGATTTGTTACTAATATTAATTTTCTACCCACAAAAATATAGAGAACATTTTGGAACACTAAGATTTTTAATAAGAAGAACAACAAAACATTTTGGATCATAATACTAGTAAAAGATCTACTAATCATAAAATGAAAATATGAAAACTAAACATATGAAATAAATTTTTTGTTAAGCTATATTGCAACATTTAATTTAATTGAAAAAAACTAAAACAAATTAATCTTATACACTAAAAATAATTTTTAATTAAAAAAGTAACGAAAAGAATTTTAATAAAAAATTAATCGAAAAAATTTTGGTGGGAAGATTTAAACTGTGGCGAGGAGAATGACTTTAAAGGTGCCCAACCAATTGAGCTACTTATGAATAGTTCCTAAGCGCTACACAGAATTATATATATAAAATTTTCCTTTTGATTTTGGGCCCTCTAATTTTTCTAGAATTTTGGGCCCTGAAGCGGTGGCCTCTTGGGTCTCGCATCAGGTCTAGGGCCTGATTTTATAGATAAGTTGAGACACGGGATAACTTAAAAAATAAAAAGGCGTTTTTTACATAGTTTTTAAAATTAAGCCAATTATGGTTTTTTTGAAAAATTGGTGTTTTAGATGTTTTTACATTGTGAAATCACAATATTGCGACACAACGGTAAAAATTCATCAAAACACCGAGTTACATCAAAACAACTTGCCAAAACACCAAGTTATAACAAAACAACTCGTCAAAACACAAAATTACAACAAAAACAACTCGCCAAAATATCGAGTCACAACAAAAACAACTCGCCAAAGCAAATCAAATACAACTCCAAAATACCGAGTCACAGTAAAAAAAACTTGCCAAAACATTAAGTCATAGTAAAAACAACTCGCCAAAATATCGAGTCAAATCAAATACAACTTCAAAACACCGAGTCACAACAAAAACAACTCATCAAAACACTGAGTCACAACAGAAACAACTCATCAAAACACTGAGTCACAACAAAAAAAAATCACCAAAGCACCATGTCACAACAAAAGTAACTCGCTAAAATATTGAGTTACAACAAAAAAATTGTCCAAAACACTAAGTCACAACAAAAACAGCTTGCCGAAACATCGAGTTACAGCAAAAACAGCTCGCCAAAACACTGAGTTACAACAACACAACAACTCGACGGAACAACCAAATCACAATGATACAACAACTCGCAACACAATAACTCACTCGAACAATTGAGTCACAATAACACAACAATTCGCCAGACCTATCAAAAGTCAAGTAATCAAAGGTCAAGTAAAGGATTTATGCATAAATTCCAGTAGAATTCACGTTTGTTCGTGAATGAATACGATTGAAGCTTTTGTAGACGCTCTACGAAAACTCACCAATTCTTTTACATATTCAATCTTCCTTCTGTTAGATATACACTTGGGGCAATATTTCTTGTTTCAAGATTTGGAGAATGTTCAAGAAAATTTTGATCAATTTCATTTAATGCGGGATGCTAGATACATCAGTCATCTTTATTATTTTCAATCAAGCTAGAGTGCAATCTACACAACATCTTTTCTCTTATGTATCTGAATTCCAAGCTTGTATTCCAGCTGATGTATTAGAGGAACCATATAGAAACAAATAGCCGTTTACACACAAGTAATAGCAGTGGCAGTGTACTGGAGATGGCGCTGTTAATCGCAGTAGTGACGGTGGTGGGGGTGGAGGCGTGTGATGGTGGCAGTGGCGGTAGCGGTGGCAGTGGCAATTTATCAAGAGAGAAAGATCAGGGAAGAGAGATCTTAGGAAGAGAGGAGTGAACAGAGAAGGTTGGAGAGACGATGGTGTCGTTCTCCCACAAATTAGATCGCTGGTGAGTACACGGAGAGAGGGAGACGGGAAGGCAAAAATAGATGAAAGGGATTTTGGGGGTCCAGACTTTAGTTTTCAAAAGTTAGGTGATGATCCCTCAGTTTTAAAAATGACTGACGTAAATACATGAATTCCCCAAACAAACCTTGGGACACACCTTCAGCATAGAGCAAAAACAAATATGGCGATAACAGGCATCCTGCCAAAGGCCTCTAGTCCGAACAAAAGAACATATGGTTCTCCATTAATCAACACCAAGAATCTCACTGTGGATATATACTTCAACACCAAATCTCTCCATTTTTTAGAAAAGCCAATTTGGTGCATCATGTTCGTAATAAACCTGCATTTCACTGGGTCGTACACTTTACTCATGTCCAACTTCATAGCCATGTACCTCGAGTTACCCCCAGCCTTCTTATGAAGCAAGTACATGAGTTCAAAGGAACCAATGACATTGCTAGTAATTAGCCTGCTAGGTACAAACGCACTCTAGGTACAAACGTACTCTGAGAGCAAGAAGTTAATGAAGGAAGAACATGTTTCAACCTATTTTACTAGAGTTTTCAAAACAACTTTATGTAAAACATTTCATAAACTAATGGGAGAAAATTCCATAATACTCACCGGATGTTTCACCTTTGGAATAGGACAATAAAAGGATCATTTTCCTCAGTCAACGATCGATCTCTGTTAAGTATCTCAAGGCAAAGTTTGTTACTTCATCTCCATTCAAGTCAGAGCTCCATTGAAAATAATAGTATGGAGCCCGTCTAGACCCAGAGCTTTAAAGCCTTCCATGCTAAATAATGCCACCAACCTCGGCTGCTATGAAGGGTTCCTCCAACATTGCCAAATTCTCTTCAGTAAGCTTTGTCCCATTGTCTCCTAATATGTGATTAAATTCTTCCATATCACCTTTATGTGAAGAAAAAACTCACTAAAAAACTCACAAGCCACCTCGACCACACGATCCCATTCTTCTTGCCATATCCTATCTCAATCCTATAACCCATAAATCGTATTTCTCGCTTTCCTCCCAGCTGTTTTTCTATAGAAGTAGGATGTACTCCAGTCCCAATTTTCATCCAATTAATCCTTGCTCGTTGTGACCAAAACATTTCCTCCTTCTCCAAAAAGCCCTTAAGCTCGCCCTCCAATTTCTAACATTCTCCACGTCCACCTCCTTATGTATTCTATTATAATGAATATCTAGTTTCCTCTTCACCTCTCTGATCCTCCTTGACACTGAGCCTCCATTTCTCCTATTCCACTCCACCAGCGGTGGTCCACAGTCTTTATTTTTTTCAACAATCGCTTTCATCCCCTGCTGGTTCCATGCCTCACTAATTATCTCCATGCTACCATTTTGGTTCAACCAGTACAGTTCTAGATGAAACAGCCTTCTTCTTTTCCTTACACTATTTATCTTCATACCCGTTCCAATCAAATAACTCAATGATCTAATCAATAGAAATCCAAGTGAGATAGCTGACTATGTTGGTATAATTATTGCCATTCCATACAAGCAAGCCATCTATCCAATCTAACCCCGACAAAATCCTCCCCGGTCGAGCCATTTTTTCAAGTAAATTTTGGCCCACAATAGGTAAGATTCAACTTGTTGAAAACCATCCACAGCCACTCTCTTCCTATTCGACCGCATCTATCCTTTCATCTATTCCCAATATTTCATTAAAATCTCCTATAAAAAGAGTTGGGAGATTGGACATATTGCTCAGCTTCTCCATCAATTGCCAAGTGTGACTTCTTTCATGCTCTATCGGGTTGCCATATATACCAATAATCCTCTATCTGATCCCCTAATCAGCGGTAGCACATGCCTCAATATTTCAGACTGAATACCTCTGATTTCCACATTCTATTCTTCCTTCCACAACATAAACATCCCACCACCTCTTTCCCTTCAATCTACTTGGAAACTTCCATGCATGCCCAAAGAAGTCCTTAACCTTTCTACTCGCGATCAATAAAGTTTGGTCTCACAAATCAACACCAAACTCAGGGAGAGGGAGAACTCGTGAAGTAACCTTCGAAGATTCAATGTACAGGTCCCTCCAAACCCCATTCATTCCAACTAATAATACTCATTGTACCCAACGGGACTGGTCCTAACCGCCGCTAATTATGCTTTTGGATTTGATATGTCTCCGAGTATCACACGCTTCTTCTTTCCTCTCTTAGAAACCAGAGGCCGCTGTTGCTTGTGTTTCACCCCAACTGGACTGCTATCAGCTTAAAAGGTATTCATCTTTGCTCGACCCTTACCCACTTTCCCTTCGAATCGATACAGAGCAAGATTAGCTGCCCCTTGTTAGCCTTTTCCACCAGCCAATAACAGAAAAGCATGAGCCTAGTCTCTCTCTCCACACTGATTGTCCATGAAGAGTAGGAAGATGTCTCCTCTCTACTTTCTTTCCTTCTTTTTAATAGGTTTTCCTTTCCTAGATTTCTCCATCAGCTTCCCCTCTTCTCTTTTCTACATAACTAAAGTAAGAGAGTCAGTAGGAATATCATATTGTTTGGAATTAGTTGATCCCTTCCCCTGACTTTTGCCTCTATCCCCTCCAGATTCACGGTCTTGCTTGCTTCGAGCTCCATTTTGGTTGCTTTGTGGGTCATGCAATAGGTCTCCAAACCTGTGATAATCTTTTTTCCAAAGCACTAATGGGACTTGCACTGTATACTCCCTAAAGATATGATCAAGTTTTCCACATAAAGAGCAAAAGTCTGGTAGCCATTCATATTTACAAGTGGCCTAAATGGTGTCCACTTCACCAACTAATTGAATAATGATTTGGCATCTAAGAGGTCGCGTGGCATCAATATTGCAATATACTCAAAGAAATGAGCATAACAAGAGCTATTCTCAAAGGTATTGACTTTTATATGACCCTCAATCGCCTCTCCTATCAATCAAGCAGTCACTTTGTGCATATGTACAATTGGTAAACCATACACTTACACCCAAAAAGGAACCATTGGAAATTGGTCGTCTTCGTGTTGGAAGTCCACCAATCTTTGAAAACACAATCAAATTCCTGACAAAATTCCAAGGTTGAGAATCCCAGACACGATTCATATCAGTCTCCAAATCAAACTCCACCAAGAAAGTATTGCTCTTAATGAACCCGCATCCCATATTGCCTTTTGGATTCTATAGAGCCCACATTGCATCCTTAAAAGCCTCACGTCCAAACTGTCTCTGGGTGGGAATTTTCCCATGCCTCGTCTTCTCTATGTACTGTGCCATTGTAGTTGAATCGAAAACTATTATGTCATCTTCCCTTTGATTGATCGAAAGTGATTTCCAAAGCGTTTCCACATCCTCCATTGAATTACCGTTAGTAGGGTGTTGATGAAACCCTAACCATTGGAAGGTAAAGTCACTCTCTCTAAAGAAAAACCCTAGACAAAGAAAGTCATTCTTCAGCACTGGTTTTAACTTGGTGTGCAAAGAGAAGACATGAGAATAATAAGTTTTTGTTCTAACTCTTTTGATTTCTAATTCTATCAAGATTTCAAGGGCATCTTGGCCTTTCAGGAAAAAAGCTGATCATTTAATCGTCAAATTAAAACAGTTTAACGAAATGGATAGGTTGTGTCGGAAACGCTGAAATTGAGGGTATAAGTGTAATATTTGAAATGATAGGGATGAAAAGCACAACAAGCTCATACGTGAGAGGATAGATAGTGCTAATTAGCCAAAATTCAAGTTTTAATATCTTGAGACCTAAGAGTATTCTTCGTCTTTTAGTAAAAATAATTGACCATTCAATGGTCAAACAAAATGGTAAATGATTTTAGAAAGGTTGAAATTGAGGGTGTAATTGTTAAATTTGAAATAGTTGAGATGAAAAGTGCAAAAAACTTAGACGCTAGGCGTAGATAGTGCTTGCCGTTGTCGTTGTCGTTGTCATCATCATCGTCGTCATCATCACAACCACCACCCCCACCACCACCACCGTCATAATTTAATCTTCATAAATTAATAGTCAGAATTTTAATATTCTAACAAAGACTAAGAAACAAAGCGATATAACTTTGATTAGTGCATTATTGACAGATTATCTTTATTCAAGAAAGATGAGTAGTTGAAATTTGTATGGTACGGATTTATGAAATATGTGATGGATGTAATTAGCTTAACCAAATTCTATTTAAAATATAATTGATTTGTGAACCATCATTATTGTTTATAATAATAACATATATATAGAAAATAACAAAAAATGGATTGTAAAGTGAGTAATAATGCACATGTACAGAGTTGCCACTAAGGCTAAGCACTCTATAAACCTAATACAACTCAAAGACTATGTAGTACAAAAAGTGATCTTAAGAACCTTGAAGAATTCGGTTATACACTACAAAAAACACATTCGTTCATTAGGATGAAAATTACTCTATTTTTTTATTTTAAAATACAATGTTTTTTTTTTTTCTAAAATACAATCATCCTTATTCAATAAAGAGAATGGTACAACCGAGAAAAGAAAAGGGAAATCAACCCTATTCCAACCAGAGATTCATACATACAAAGCAACATAATCTAACATCTAACATCCTTATTAAATAAAGCAATCAACAAAATTTATTTATATATATACATATATATTAATTAAGAGAACTAAGTCTCGGTGGGTTTTGTATCGCGATCTTTCTGCCTTTTTTATTTGGTAAATCTTGCGGAAATTGTTTTATTTATTTATTTTTATTTTCCTAGTACTAATTTTCTTTATTTTTTAGATTTGATTGAAGTCTTACCATATTTCTTCCTTCCTTCCATTTTTAAATTAAAATTAATGCTATCTCATTACAACCCCCTACCCCCCGAAGTTTCTAAATTAGTTAGGCTTGAAGATTTATTCCGCTATTGTGATAGAAATGTTTCTTTTTTCCGCCAAACACCTCTATATCTGATCTCACTTCAATTAAAATGTATGATATCTAATCTTTTATCATTTGTAGCCTTTGTGTGGTGGTGGTTTACCATGAGAAGGGTGGTGTCCATAGATCTTTTTTAGTTGCACAAAGTATAATATCAATTTTTGGGTTTTGACTCATTTTTTTTTGTATAAGCATTTGAGAGAAAAGAAAAAAGGACGACCAGAAATTAGTTAAATTTTTGGTTTTTTTGGTCAATTTCATATATCATCCCTAACTTTTGGGGTTAGTATTGACTGAGTCCTTAGCCTTTTTTCAACGCGCTAGGTCCTCAACCTTTCATTAAGTTGCACAGAAGGTCCTTTTAATGGTTTCCATCGACTTTTCCGTTAAATCTTCAACCAAATTACCATTACACCCTTAGCTTTTTTAAATAAAAGACAAAAGCTTTTTAAAATATAAAAAAATAATACAAAAATTAAAAAAAGAAAAAGGTAGGATGCCCCCCTGTGTGAACTACCGAAAATGATAGCTCACAGTGGGGGGTCTCCTCCCACAGTTGACTGCCGGAAATGGCTTGGCTGTCGGAAATGGGCTGCCATTTCCGGTAGCCAATGGCTACTGGAAAAGGCAGCCAAATTAGGGGAAAACGGCAGCTCACTGGGGGGTTTTCCCTCCCATTTGGCAAAAGCTAACATTGTCACTTCCATTCTAAGAGAAGAATTCTCTCTAGATATGGATGCTCATAAGTGGGAGCATTGTATATTCGTCACTTATCCCCACATTCATGTAGCACTCCCCGGATTCGTTAATGCTGACGATTATTTTAATCAAGGCTATTTAACATACGGTAACCCTGAGTTATGGGATATGAGATCCTTAACACAAGTATATGATGCAGTAGATCCACAAGCAATACATGGTCCATGGGCCATCCCTCAGTGGAATAGAA
>CAVNYN010269393.1:0-42270 GCA_963692815.1 Nyctanthes arbor-tristis
CTCCCCGGATTCGTTAATGCTGACGATTATTTTAATCAAGGCTATTTAACATACGGTAACCCTGAGTTATGGGATATGAGATCTCTTAACACAAGTATATGATGCAGTAGATCCACAAGCAATACATGGTCCATGGGCCATCCCTCAGTGGAATAGAACTACTGCTAGACACTGCTATGACTGCATCCAAACCTTTTTCTTAAGGTTAAGTGCCTTGCCACCTTATTATGCCTTTTATGAACCAAAAGGCATTGCCACTTTTTCCCACCATGAGTTGAAACTTTTAAGGCAAGAGAACTTGTCAGGAACTTGGAATACCAGACCTTGTTTCAGACCATTTCTGATTCTTGTCCCTGTGAAATATAAGGATCATGCAAACACAATGAAACCAATGCCTTAGTTGCAACCGATGTAATATCACCAGATGATACTATCCAAAAATACCTTATGGTATTACAAGATTCAGGAGATCCTCTTGATTCTTTGGATTATCCTCCATTTCTACTGAGGATTTAGTCTTGGTAAATAATACTAATATTATTAAAGCTCTCACCACCAATCCTGATATTGAGGATATTGTCAAGAAGATAGAATATTAAAACCCATTTTTGAGTTTAAAGCTAGTAAATAATGCCAGCAAGAAGGGTTTTACGTTCCTTGAGTATGCCACCACGCTCCGTAAGCACATACTCTGATATCACAGGTGTTAAGACAGACCATTTGCTAATTAAAGCATAGTCTTCGATAACAACTAGTGAACCTTGTTGTGCATAAATAAAATCAGGACTGAGCATGATTTTAATATGCTTATGTCTCAAAGTAGTGATCCAAATTTGTGGGAGGTGAAATTCTCTGGACCACTGGTGACAATTATCCTAAATGCTAATGGGAGGGGGTGTTGTGTAGGTGCATGTGTTTCTGCGGTTTCTGCTGCATCCTGCCACCTAGGGTAAGCAGATGAGGATGCCCCTACAGCCTGCTCTTGAGGTCGAGAGGTGGTACAAGGATCCCAAAAATAAGGAACCTTATTATCAAGCAATCTAAAATCGTGGCACAAGGCCATGGGATCAGCTCCTTCATGTTTTCTGGATGTTTCTAGTGGTGAAGAAGATGAAGGTTGAAATTCTTCATATTCATAGTAAGGATTATCAGAATCCAAACTATCGTAGTGATAATAGGGAAATCTGGGATGTAAATGATTTTCCCATTCAGATAAGATAAGGTCATCATGTAAGATAGACTAATAATATCTATCTTCAATGATTTTCAAGATGACCTTGTCTTGGTAGATATAAGGGAACTTTTCTTGTAAACACAAGAAAAGTGTCCAAATTCTCTGATCGTGAGTACTAAATCCTTCTTGAGCAGAGAAGATGTATCAGAATTATTTCTAATACAGTTGTATTCCTCAGTATTCTGGTGAATATAAGGCATAGAAGTTCCATCATAGGAAGCTTTCATAGCGAAATTGTTAGAAAGTGGGACTTTTAAAAAATTTTTCATTTTAAAAGATTAAGATTATGAAATTCTTAGATAATAAGCAACACAAACAATTAACAGGCCAAGGATTACTAAATAACTTAAAGCAATATCATAGATTACTAAGAATATGTATATTATACACAAACCCTTATACACATGACCACGGAACTGCTCGAGGTATTGGGTACTTTTCATAGAGATTTTCCCTTTTTTTCCTAGTCCTTTGGTACTTCTTGGTACTCCTACTCCTTTTTCCCAAACATCAACATCATTCAGAGATGCAGATCGGATTATGGTATATTACACTCATTCTGAGTTTATAAAAATGATAAAGACTTAAGTGATGAAATCATACCTTTTCATTGTTAGTCCTTGACTGCGCTGCTACTTATCTCCGAACTTGTAATCTTAAAGTGTTATTTAGCCACGCATGGCTAAGAGACTTTGAAAAAGATAAATATGAATTGTAAGCTTTATTATGAACTGTATGTTTTACAAGGAAAAAGTTGGATGCTTACAATGGTTTGAGATCAATCCTTTTATAGAGGACTGAGGCTTAACTCCTATGCTAAGATAGCTGTAAAAGTAAAGCAATAATGGTGTGGATAATGCGTGCAAACAAAATTCGTCTCATTATGGTTACATTTGTCAAAAAGGAAAAGAAAGATTCCCTAACTTTTTCTAAACTGAACAGTAAAAAGGTTAACAAACGCGTCCGCACAGTGCTGTGAACAATACTGTACAGTAGCTTTGAACAGTGAGAAGGTTGAAAATTTTGCCAAAATCCTTTGTCTTTTTGTAAAATTTCGTCAAAAGTTGAATAGTCACTGCCGGCTGCTTTTTGACTTCTGGGCACCAATAGCAGAAAAATCCAGTCTGGATGCACTTAATCTTTATCAGGCGCATCTTAAGTGGGGTTGAAATCCTAGTCTTCTTTTGCTTTCCCAGCTATGGAAGATGTCCAGGATTCGGTTCCATATGGATCAAGGGTACCGCCAATACTACCAAACGAAGTGAGCTTTGATAGTTGTTGTGGTGCACTCTTTTTCTCCATCATTCTTCTATAACCTTTGGCTGAAGTTTTTGCTATATCAAAAAATTTGAAAGGCTGGAAAAAGAAATGGGAAAAGTATTCTGAACAGTAGACTTTGGTGAAATAATCTTCAGCGACAAGTTACATAAATTTGTATTCAGGTTTAATAGGGTCCCGATACCAATCACGGCAAAAAACTTTCACATTTGCTTGTTTAATTTGGTCAAGCAAGGTTGATTTGTTTTTAGTGATACTAAGATCATGAATAATATCCCCAATTTTGAGGAAAGTGGAATAAATATCCTGGTGTGAAAGCTCTGTGTAAATTCTACAAATACTTCTAGCAGGGCAGAATTTACTCTCCCAAGCAGGAAGTCTAGCATCAAGTTCCATATATACTCCATTAACATAACCAGCCACTAGATAATGAATTACATTTTGCAATGGAGGGTTGAATCTGACTTTTGGTTCTTTATCAGTAAGGTGAAAAGCTGATAAAATACCGTAGTCAATCAAGGTTTGAGGAAAAATCTTGACTCCTGAGAAATGCTTGATTTCAAATTCGTCAAGGTTAACCTGAGCAGTCCTATATGCAAATACAATTTGACATCTGCAAAAGGGTTTGGCCAAAACTTGTCTAGTGAAAACTGTAATTTTGTCTTTACAATCTGGATATAGTTTATCGCAAGACAAAAATTCATTTACATGATATCACCCGAAGATGTTAATCCAATTGCAATGAATTTTATCAGTTCCAATTTGATTCAAAAAATCTTGGAGGGTAATAAAAACTTTTTCATGCTTTTGTTCTTCTAATTCAAAATAGTAGAACAATTCAGGAATAAAGTTTTGGTGAAACTTTTTTGCTCCAGAAGAGGTTGCAACATTGGCAAAAGATTGTGTTGTAATAATACCTTTTGGGGTACGTTGAACACTTGGTGATATAAAAAAAGTTTCTTTTTGAAAAATCCTTTTCATTTCTTTTTCTACATCAGAGAAAGAAATAAATCCCTTGAAGTTAGGTTTTCCACAATATTTGGGGAAATCCTGGGTTGCATTATGGATTTCATCCATGGTTGCATAGATTCCAAATTTTGGTCCGTTGAACAAAGCAAAACATGAAATAGTGTCGCTATGGACGGTGGTACCTTGACCAATGGTAGACTTTCCAGTTCTACTCGTGAAGTAGTGGATTAAGGCATTTAGAATGAATACCTTTATCTTACTATCTTCAATAGAAGTTGGAAGTCTCTAAATATTGTCCAGAAGGCATTTCTGCTCTGAACTTAGGTTTGAACAGACTTGTCCTGAAAATTATTTCCATCTTCAGGATAAATAGGAAGATACGTGGTGCCAAATTGAATGGACTTAGGTTGAATGGTGGGACTTTTGCCCTTTGCCTTATGAGGCATGGTTGAATATGCTTTTCTACAATTATCCATAATCAACACAAGAATTGTCAGTAAAGCAAAGCTGTTTTAATTTATCAATATCATTTAGAATCCGTGATAAATTATCAGCTATGGTGTTATTGGTTCCTTTAATATTCTTGGTTCTTTTATCAATATCAGCAAAGCTGTTTTAATTTATCAATATCATCTAGAATCTGTGATAAATTATCAGCTAAGGTGTTATTGGTTCCTTGGTTAAGAACATATTCTTGGAATTTCAACCACCTATTAGAAAGTAGTTTCTTTTCTGATTTTCTTTGGCTATATTTTACTATAGCTTCGCAATCAGTTCTAATGGTGATTTTGATTTTAGAAATTATGAACAAAACAAAAGCTTCTAGCACATAAATTATGGCTAGTAGTTCATAATCCAAAGAAGTGAGATAACGAGTTTCATGATACTTGCCAGAGGCATATGTACAAGCTTGTTCCTCTTTCGTTGGTGAGAACTCTTTAGCGTTAGCCAATAAGACTCCTCCCCAACCTTCCTTTGAACTATCTGTCTCAATGACAAGATAATCAGATTCCAGAGGGAGTTTCAAAGGTTGAAGTGATGAGACTGCTTGTTTTATTTTCTAACAAGCTTTTCATCCTCAAGGTTGAATTTAATCAATCTTGTGGCACTAGTCTTATTATAAAGAGGGCCAACATACTTAGATAAATTCTTGATGTATGGTCTTGCATAATTTGCAGTCCCCAAGAATGATCTAAGTATGGTGATATTTTCCAATCGATCAAGAAAAGGTAAAGCCTTTTTAGCAATATGAGGCTGTAGCTTTATGGTTCCATTGCCGATTTCAGCTCTTAAAAACCCAATGTGTCTTTTAAATAACTCCATTTTCTTTTTAGAAACGACAAGTCCATGCTTTTCAAAAAGTACAAAGATAGTGTGAAGCTGTGCAATGTGTTCTTTTTTTGTTTTTGAAAAAACTAAAACATCATCAATATACACACACACACGAAGGTTTTAAAAGGTGAAAAAAATATTATCCATTTTTCTTTGAAAAACAGAAGGTACATTTTTGAGTCCAAATGCCACAACCATCCACTCAGAATGTCCTTCAGTGCAACTGAATGCAGTCTAAGGTATGGAGCCAGGGTGGATTTTTACTTGCCAGAATCTTGACTTCACATCGAATTTGGGAAACCAAGTTCTTCCTTGGATTTGATGGGTTAGACTATTTTTGTTGGGTATGACTTACCCATCATCATGAGTGTTATCATTTAGATGCCAACAATCAAACACCATCCTTGATTGACCTCTGCGCTTTTCAGCTTCTTTTTGGATAATAAAGGCAGGAGTGCGATGTTTAGACCTAGAATGCCTAATTATGCCTAGTTCAAGCAACTGAGTGACATGCATGTTGAACTCTGTTTGAGACCATGCGTCATACTTGAACTGAGGAGATGTAATCCTGATGTTTGGGTTGATGATATCAAGTTTACACTCAATCTGGTTCTAATCCCAAAACCTGATAGGATTTTCAACAATAATGCCAGAATATTCTAGCTTGTTGGCAATATTCTTAATATCAGGATTGGTGGTGAGAGCTTTAATAATCTTAGCATTATTTACTACGACGGTAGAAATGGACTAATAATCCAAAGAATCAAGAAGATCTCCTAAATCTTGTAATACCAAAAGGTATTTTTGGATAGTATCATCCGGTGATATTACATCGGCTGCAACTAAGGCATTGGTTCCATTGTGTTTGCATGATCCTTGTATTTCACAGGGAGAAGAATCAGAAATAGCAAGAAGGGTTTTAGGTTCCTTGAGTATGCCACCACGCTCCGTAAGCACATACTCTGATATTATGGGTGTTAAGACAGGCCATTTGCTAATTAAAGCATAGTCTTTGATAAAAACTAGTGAACCTTGTTGTCTATAAATAAAATCAAGACTGAGCATGATTTTAATATGCTTATGTCTCAAAGTAGTGATCCAAATTTGTGGGAGATGAAATTCTCTGAACCACTGGTGACAATTATCCTGCATGCTAAATTTAGCATTATATGCTACTTTATCACTCCTGATGGTTGTACTATCAAATTGTGTAACAATTTGAGGACGAGAAGTTGTGACAATAGCATGTGCAGGCACAAGGATTTTGTCAACAGAAGTGGTAGAAGCACAGGTGTCAACAAGGGCTATTGCTAGCATTCTTTGTCCTTTGATATTTAAGGCACATAGAATAAGCAAATCCTTGGGTATTATCTTATTGCAAATAAGTGGAATTGTATCCTGAAGGGCAACAAGACAATGCTCAGGAATTGGTTCCTAAATAGTGATACTTTTGGAGTAATCTCTAGGATCAGAGGGATAATCCGTTTTGGATTTTCCTTTATGAATGGTGAAAATGAAGTCTTTGAATTCGGTTTCAAAATGGTTGAATCGATTTTCAAGAAGTGATAATCTTTGTTCTACCATATTCTGAATTCCAAAATGTTGTGGGAGTAACAAAGTATCTTTTGGTGGTAAATCGATATCAAATAATAATTTGATACAAGTTGCACAAATTTCAATTGAACGTTTCAAACATTTGAAAATGTCTATTGAAGGCCAAATACCATTCACAATTATAACATTTAATGTTGTTACTGCCATATCTGTTTTTCCAATTATGAGCATAATTGGTCAAATGGGTATCAGAGGTTGGACTAGAAGATGTCCCTACATAGCCAAGTTGTGTGAACAAGTCATCTTCTTCCATAGAAGTGATAAAATTATTGGTGAAATAAGCCTTGTAATTGTACACAGAGTACTTAGCAAGAAGTGCTCTATGCTGTTCATCTTCATGGTACATTTGAACAGAAGAAGTTTCAGTTTCATGAATTTCTTCATGTTCAAATCTTTCAAGAGAACAAATACTATAAATGGTTTCATCTTTAGAAACATCTGATCTGATTTCTCGGATGTCATCATTTATACTATTGATTAAACAAGCTTCTCTAGTAAAGAGATTATGCTTGTTTGGACAAGTGGAACTAAAATGTCTAGGTTGCTTACAAGCAAAGCAGGTGAGAGTATCTCGGTATGTTTGATTTTTATCATATTTTTGAACATGCTTGTCAGGGTTCAAATAAGGCTTTTTATTACGAGATTTCTGTAAATAATAGCTTTTCTTGAGGGTGGGAATTTTCCGAGAATTCCTAACCTGTTTAGGCTTTGGTTTTCTAAGAGGGGTCTCATATTGTTGAGGTGTGTAGATTTCTCAACAAAATCCCATATTGTTTCGCGTAGGTTCCTCAATAATGAAAACAATTCTTGCACCAGTATTATTATACTCTGGCAAGACATTGTTCCAGTTAGACTTACTCCAGGCTTCAGAAATTTCTTTTCCTAAATCTCTTGGAAGTTTGGTGAAAAGTCTTGTGCTTAATTCTGGGGTATAATAATGTCCAAAAATAGCAGCAAGGGCAAAAAAGTCTTGGAGGAATGGAATAACCTTAACCCAATTCCTAAGTTGTAATTGTTCCAAATCCCTCATGGCTTCAGCATGCCTATTCGTTAATCCAGTGTTGACACCACCTATAGTGACGATTCTATGTTAAATAAATGAAATTGTTGATGTTGTTACCTTGGGCAACAAGGTTAGCAACCTTATCAGGAAACTTTGCCTTGTATGATTCCCAAATTGCTCTGGCAATATCACCAAGATAATTTTCAGTAATTTGGACCATTGCTTCCCCATCTGTAACACTACTGTGGAGAGCTTCATAGTCTCTATAGACTACACCAGTCCATTGTTCAAGATAGGTATTCCAATTTTGCAGGTGAATACTAGCAAGATTTAGAATTCTTGAGTTGAACTGAAAGTTAGGATTAGGTGGCTTTCTTTTGCCTGTGGTATACGTTATAGTGTCAGGTTCGACTTTAGGCATAAGAGGAGTGGTTGCCATTAAGCCAAAATGTTTCAGAAGATATAGAAGATGAGCAGTCTTCTAAATATCTTTCCATGAGTTTCATATTTGGAGGAATAGGTGAAATATCAGGGGGTTCTTCTGGTATTTCATCTGGTTGAACTAAGTCAAAAGGAATAGCAGAAATATGAGGTGGTTTTCTGGCATTTCAGCTGGTTGAACTAAGTCAATGACAGAGCCAATTGATACTTCGGACGTAGCATCAATTATATCTGTAGAAGTGATATTGAGATTAGGTAAAAACTTCTTCTTCTTGAAGAATTTCTTTAGAAGGAGTTTTGGTGTCGTTACAGACTTGGTTAGAGGATTTAATAAAAGTGTCATTCCAGATGGTGTCATTCAAGACTTGATCCTCTGAAGATCTAATAGTGTCATTAAAGACGGAGTCACTTGGGACTTGATCTTCGTGAATCAAAGGCAATGCATTTGCTAGGTATTGGATACCGGATACCATAATCATCATATGTTAAAGGATTAAACGGAATTTGCCCCGAAACTTTCAAGACTTGCTTCATTTCAAGGAGTTCTCTTGGCCAGAGAATTCTCATGCCAAGTTCAGCTGGATAAATTATCTTTTCATCCCAATCCATAAAAAGACAATTTATTCAGAGGTTTCATTATTAGAATCGGTGACATTTCTATCAGGTTGATAATCTCTGAATCCAATAGAAAGATTTCCTGATGCATCAACATAAGTGACAACATCTTTTGGCCTCAAATTTTGAAAAATATTAGTTCTGGGGTTTTCAATTTTCCATTCAAAACCAGCATTTTGGGTTGAAGAGACCATTAATGGAGCCAAAAATTTAACACTAGAGGATTCCAATGCAGAGATGATTCCATCAATTTTTAGTCTGCATCTGGTACTAGTGTTATTCATTGCTTTTCCAATCAAATTAATACTTACAACCAGATTATTACCTATCCAGCCATCAAATCCTTTTGTGTGGATGGTGAGTTTCAAGTTCTGAACAAATTCCAGGATAGTTTTAAGAATTTGTCAGGAGCAGTATAAGCAATTCCTATATTGTTGTTGAGATCTTACTCGGTGATACCCATAATGGATGTTTCGATATTGGGATCTTGGGTGTCGAGTAAGGTTACTAAAGCTTTAGCTCCAAGTCCTTTTCTTGCTAAAACTTTAATACCAATGACAAGAAGGCCAAAATGAATAAAATATGCTTTCGCTTAAGTAATTCAGTGGTAGAAATAGGTGACATTAGAGTCAAAACTTCTTGGCTTCCTATAGGAATGCTAAGAATTGCTTCACGAGAGTGGTAATATAAACTAGTTTGAAATCCTCAAGTACCAGTCTGGTATAAGTTTGAAGGATTCATAGATGAATTTCGTTATTTGAAAAGATTTGTTCCTCTTTCCAAATCAGCGATTTGTTCCAACATAATAGGACTTCTTTCATTTCTAGATAATAATATAGATAATAAATTCCTATTTTACTGAGTAGTGGTAATTGAACCAGAAGAGGTGGTATTAAAACCAGAAGTGGAACTTCTTGTCCGAGAAGTTCTTGTGAATGGTCTAATATTCATTTGGAAACTTCTGTTTTTGGTGTAAAAGTGAAGAAAGTAGTATTTTTCTTCCGATTAGGAATAACCCCTCTGGAAGTTGTGACCTTGAGTTCGCTAAATGCATTATTGAGTTCTTCAACAGGACTAGCTTTTTGCTTGTCTTTCAGGATAGTGGAATTACTCCGTTCAATATCATCTAGCTTGGCATGTAATTTAGCTAGAAGTGCCAAGATGAGATTGTTTTGTGCTACTTGAGCTTGGTCTCCAGTGGCATTGAATTTGTTTAGGACAAATCCTGCTTCTTTTTCATCTTTATAAGAAGCATCAACAAATTTCTTAGCCTCTAGAAAATGCTGATTGATATAATTATTCATTACAATGATTCAACATAGGTTTTAAGATTTTGTACTGATTTTGAAATTATTAAAACTAATTCTTTCAGTTTAATTAATTTTAGATCAATACGGCGAATATCTTCTTTGATAAGAAGTTTTTCTGGTGTAAGAACAGAAAAGATTTTCAACAGATTTCCTTGTTTTTTCAACAAATCTGAAATCTTTTTGTCAGTTAAAAGGTGAGATTCTTTTAAATAATCAAGACTTTTAGTCATATTTAAAAGATTTTTGTTTAAATTTTCTATAGTATTAAAATCCATAAAAATTTTAAATAAAAAGGGTTTTAATATTTTCCAAGAGGATAAGGAATATCAAAAATCTTTTTGGTTGGTTGGATTGTTCTGACTTGAACTACCAGGGTCTAAAATAGATCTGGGAGGTGAAGACCACCTTCTGGTGTTGTGAAACTGTTGTTCAGTGGCAGGAGATTCGACAGGCCATGACTGTGTTTCCAATTGCCATGGATCTTGTGAATCAGGCGAAAAAGTGTGAATATGGGGATCTCCAGTCCACTATGAGTCATCAGACTCTTCCAATGGGTACAAAAAACTTTGATTATTTTCTGAACTTCCATTGTTTAACATATTTACTGATGTACTCAGGTGAGCGTCATCTTGATTTGTTATATGTTGGTTTCCAGTAACGTAATCATGCTCTGATACCAAATGGGGGGTGTTGTGCAGGTGCAAGTGTTTCTGCGGTTTCTGCTACATCATGCTGCTGAGGGTGAGCAGATGAGGATGCCTCTACAGCCTGGTGCAAGGATTGCCACACTGCTCTTTATACCATTTAGGTATTGAGCAAAGGCGGTGATAGACAAGAGGATTTCCTGTATTGTCTTGTTCTATCGAACAGAGAATTAGTCTAAAACAAGGTCTGGTGTTCTAAGTTCCTAACAAGTTCTCTTGCCTTAAAGCTTCCAATGCATTGTGAGAAAAAGTGGCAATGCTTTTGGTTCATAAAAGGCATAATAAGGTGGCAAGGCACTTAACCTTAAGAAAAAGGTTTGGTTCAGTCATAGCAGTGCGTACAGTAGTTCTATTCCCCTAAGGGATGCCCATAGACCATGTATTGCTTGTGGATCTACTGCATCATATACCTGTGTTAAGGATCTCATATCCCATAAAACTTTTTCTAAAGTGAACAGTAAAAAGGTTAAAAAATGCACCCACACGGTGCTGTACAGTAGCTTTGAACAGCAACCTATCTTTTTCAGCAGTAGTCTGTCCTTTTTCAACAGTGAGAAGGTTGAAAATTTTGCCAAAATCCTTCGTCTTTTTACAAAATTATGTCAAAAGTTGAATAGTTGCTATCGGCTGCTTTTTGGCTTCTGGGCACTGAGAGCAGAAAAATCCAGTCTGGATGCATTAATCTTTATCAGGCGCATCTTGAGTGGGGTTAAAATTCTCATCTTCTTTTGCTTTGCTAGCTGTGGAAGATCTCTTGGATTCGGTTCCATATGGATCAAGGGTACCACCAATACTACCAAACGAAGTGAGCTTTGATAGTTGTTGTGGTGCACTCTTTTTCTCCATCATTCTTCTATAACCTTTGGCTGAAGTTTCTGCTATATCAAAAACTTTGAAAGGCTAGAAAAAGAAACGGGAAAAGTCTTCTAAACAGTAGACTTTGGCGAAATAATCTTTGACGACAAGTTACATAAATTGGTATTCAAGTTTAACAGGGTCCCAATACCAATCAAAGATAAAAACTTTCGCATTTGCTTGTTTAATTTGGTCAAGCAAAGTTGAATTGTTTTTAGTGATACTAAGATCATGAACAATATCCCCAGTTTTGAGGAAAGTGGAATAAATATCCTGTGTGAAAGCTCCGTATAAATTCTGCAAATACTTCTAGTAGGGAAGAATTTACTCTCCCAAGTAGGAAGTGTAGCATCAAGTTCCACATATAATCCATTGCCATAATCAGCCATTAGATAATGAATTACATTTTGCAATGGAGGGTTGAATCTGACTTTTGGTTCTTTATCAGTATGGTGAAAAGCTGATAAAATACCGTAGTCAATCAAGGTTTGAGGAAAAATCTTGACTCTTGAGAAATGCTTGATTTCAAATTCGTCAAGGTTAACCTGAGCAGTCCTATATGCAAATACAATTTGACATCTGCAAAAGGGTTTGGCCAAAACTTGTCCAGCGAGAACTGTAATTTTGTCTTTATAGTCTGGATATAGTTCATGGCAAGACAAAAATTCATTCACATGGTATCACCTGAAGATGTTAATCCAATTGCAATGAATTTTATCAGTTCCAATTTGATTCAAAAAATCTTGGAGGGTAATAAAAACTTTTTCATGCTTTTGTTCTTCTAATTCAAAATAGTTTTTGTTCTTCTAATTCAAAATAGTAGAACAATTCAGGAATAAAGTTTTGGTGAAACTTTTTTGCTCCAGAAGAGGTTGCAACATTGGCAAAAGATTGTGTTGTAATAGTACCTTTTGGGGTACGTTGAACACTTGGTGATATAAAAAATGTTTCTTCTTTAAAAATCCTTTTCATTTCTTTTTCTGCATCAGAGAAAGAAATAAATCCTTTGAAGTTAGGTTTTCCACAATATTTGGGGAAATCCTGGGTTGCATTATGGATTTCATCCATGATTGCATAGATTCCAAATTTTGGTCCGTTGAACAGAGCAAAACATGAAATAGTGTCACTATGGACGGTGGTACTTTGACCAATGGTAGACGTTCCAGTTCTGCTGCTGAAGTAGTGGATTAAGGCATTTAGAATGAATACCTTTTTCTTACTATCTTCAATAGAAGTTGGAAGTCTCTAAATATTGTCCATAAGGCATTTCTGCTCTGAAATTAGGTTTGAACGTTTCTTCTCCTGAAAATTATTTCCATCTTCAGGATAAATAGGAAGATACGTGGTGCCAAATTGAATGGACATAGGTTGAATGGTGGGACTTTTGCCCTTGCCTTAGGAGGCATGGTTGAATATACTTTCCTGCAATTATCCATAATCAATACAGGAATTGTCAGTAAAGCAAAGCTATTTTAATTTATCGATATCATTTAGAATCCGTGATAAATTATCAGCTATGGTGTTTTTGGTTCCTTTAATATGTTCCCGTTTGATCCTAAGCCTCGGTTAAGAACATATTCTTGGAATTTCAACCACCTATTAGAAAGTAGTTTCTTTTCTGGTTTTCTTTGGCTATATTTTACTATAGCTTCATAATCAGTTCTAATGGTGATTTTGGTTTTAGAAATTATGAACAAAGCAAAGGCTACTAGCACATAAATTATGGCTAGTAGTTCATAATCCAAAGAAGTAAGATAACCAGTTTCATGATATTTACCAGAGGCGTATCTACAAACTTGTTCCTCTTTCGTTGGTCAGAACTCATTAGCATTAGCCAATAAGACTCCTCCCCAAGCTTTTTGAACCATCTGTCTCAATGACAAGATAATCAGATTCCAGAGGGAGTTTCAAAGGTTGAAGCGATGAGAGTGCTTGTTTTATTTTTCTAACAAGCTTTTCATCCTCAAGGTTGAATTTAATCAATCCGGTGTCACTAGTCTTATTATAAAGAGGACCAGTATACTTAGATAAATTCTTAATGTATGGTCTTGCATAATTTGCAGTTCCCAAGAATGATCTAAGTATCGTGATATTTTCCAATCGATCAGGAAAAGCTAAAGCCTTTTTAGCAATATGAGGCTACAGCTTTATGGTTCCATTGTCGATTTCACCTCTTAAAAATCCAATGTGTCTTTTAGATAACTCCATTTTCTTTTTAGAAATGACAAGTCCATGCTTTTTAAAAAGTGCAAAGACAGTGTGAAGGTGTGCAATGTGTTCTTTTTCTATTTTTTAAAAAACTAAAACATCATTAGTACACAGACACAAAGGTTTTAAAAGGTGAAAAAATGTTATCCATTTTTCTTTGAAAAACAGAAGGTGCATTTTTGAGTTCAAATGGCATAACCATCCACTCAAAATGTCTTTTAGTGCAACAGAATGCAGTCCAAGGTATGGAAGCAAGGTACATTTTTACTTGCCAGAATCCTAATTTCATGTCAAATTTGGAAGACCAAGTTCTTCCTTGGATTCGGTGGATTAGACTATATTTGTCTGGCATGATACACCCATCATTATGAGTATTGTCATTTAGATGCCGATAATCAAACACCATCCTTGATTGCCCTATGCGCTTTTCAACTTCTTTTTGGACAATGAAGGCAGGAGTGTGATGTTTAGACATAGAGTGACTAATTACGCCTAGCTCGCGCAACTGAGTAACATGCATGCTGAATTCTGTTTGAGACCATGTGTCATACTTGAACTAAGGGGATGTAATCTTGATATCTGGGTTGATGATATCAAGTTTACACTCAGTCTGGTTCTCATCCCAAAACCTGATAGGATTTTCACCAATAATGCCAGATTATTCTACCTTCTTGACAATATCCTCAATATCAGAATTCGTGATGAGAGCTTTAATAATCTTATCATTATTTACCAAGACTAAATCCTTGGTAGAAATGGAATGATAACCAAAAAGAATCAAGAAGATCTCCTGAATCTTGTAATACCAAAAGGTATTTTTGGATAGTATCATCCGGTGATATTACATCGGTTATAACTAAGGCATTGGTTCCATTGTATTTGCATGATCATTGTATTTCACAGGGACAAGAATCAGAAACAGCAGGAAGGGTTTTAGGTTCCTTGAGTATGGCACCACGCTCTATAAGCATATACTCTGATATTACAACGGTTAACACAAACCGTTTTCTAATTAAAACATAGTCTTTGATAACAACTAGTGAACCTTGTTGTGCATAAATAAAATCAAGACCGAGCATGATTTTAATATGCTTATGTCTCAAAGTAATGATCCAAATTTGTGGGAGATGAAATTCACTGGACCACTGGTGACAATTATCCTGAATGGTAAATTTAGCATTATATGCTACTTTATCATTTCAAATGGTTGTACCATCAAATTGTGTAACAATTTGAGGACGAGAAGTTGTGACAATAGCATGTGTAGGCACAAGGCTTTTGTCAACAAAAGTGGTAGAAGCACCGGTGTCAATAAGGGCTATTACTTGCATTCTTTGTCCTTTGATATTTAAGGCACATAGAATAAGCAAATCCTTGGGTATTGACTTATTGCAAATAAGTGAAATTGTATCCTGAAGGGCAACAAGACAATGTTTAGGAGTTGGTTCCTGAATAGTGATAATTTTGGAGTAATCTCCAGGATCATGAGGATCAGAAGGACAATCCATTTTGGATTTTCCTTTCTGAATGGTGAAAATGAAGTCTTTGACTTTGGTTTCAAAATGGTCAAATCGATTTTCAAGAAGTGATAATCTTTATTCTACCATATTCTGAATTCCACAATGTTGTGGGAGTAACAAAATATCTTTTGGTGGTAAATCGATATCAAATAATAATTTGATACAAGTGGCACAAATTTCAATTAAACATTTCAAACATTTGAAACGTCTATTGCAGGCCGGATATCATTCGCAATTACAACATTTAATGTTGTCACTGCCATACCTATTTTTCCAATTATAAGCACCATTGGTCAAACGGGTATCAGAGGTTGGACTAGAATATGTTCCTACAAAAGCAAGTTGTGTGAGCAAGTCATCTTCTTCCATAGAAGTGATAAAATTATCGATGAAATAAGATTCGCAATTGTACACAGAGTACTTAGCAAGAAGTGCTCTATACTGTTCATCTTCGTGATACATTTGAGCAGAAGAAGTTTCAGTTTCATGAATTTCTTTAGGTCCAAATCCTTCAAGAGAACAAATACTATAAATGGTTTCATCCTTAGAAACATCTTATCTGATTTCTAGGATGTCATCATTTATACTATTGATTAAACCAGCTTCTCTAGTAAAGAGATTACGCTTGTTTGGACAAGTGGAACTAAAATATCCAGGTTGTTTACAAGCAAAGCAGGTGAGAGTATCTCGGTATGTTCAATTTTTATCATATTTTTGAACATGCTTGTCAGGGTTCAAATAAGGCTTTTTATTATGAGATTTTCATAAATAATAGCTCTTCTTGAGGTGGGAATTTTCCTAGAATTCCTAACCTGTTTAGGCTTTGGTTTTCTAGGAGGGGTCTCATATTGTTGAGGTGTGTAGATTTCTCCACAAAATCCCATATTGTTTCGCTTAAGATCGCTTTGTATTTTGAGGTAAGTAAACTGCTTCTTAAGTTTCTCAATAATGAAAACAATTCTTGTACCAGTATTATTATACTCTGGCAAGACATTGTTCCAGTTAGACTTACTCTAGGCTTCAGAAGTTTCTTTTCCTAAATCTCTTGGGAGTTTGGTGAAAAGTCTTGCGCTTAATTCTGGGGTATAATAATGTCCTAAAATAGCAGCAAGGGCAAAAAAGTCGTGGAGGAATGGAATAACCTTAACGCAGTTCCTAAGTTGCAATTGTTCCAAATCTCTCATGGCTTCAACTTGCCTATTTGTTAATCCAGTGTTGACATCATCTATAGTGACGATTCTATGGATTAAATAAGTGAAATTGTTGACGTTGTTACCTTGGGCAACAAGGTTAGCAACCTTATCAGGAAACTTTGCCTTGTATGATTCCCAAGTTGCTCTGGCAACATCACCAAGATAATTTTCAGCAATTTGGACCATTGCTTCCCCACCTGTAACACTACTGTGGAGAGCTTGGTAGTCTCTATAGACTACACTAGTCTATTGTTCAATATAGGTGTTCCAATTTTGCGGGTCAGTGCCAGCAAGATTTAGAATTCCTGAGTTGAACTGAAAGTTAGGATCAGGTGGCTCTCTTTTGCCTATGGTATAGATATCCTTTCTTTCTTGGTCATAAAGAGTGACAGGATTTCTAGGTGGATGACCTAGATTATATGTCATAGTGTCAGGTTCGACTTTAGGCATAAGAGGAGTAGTTGCCATTAAGCCAAAATGACGAGTTTTATAATATAGAAATGAGTAGTCTTCAAAATATCTTTCCATAAGTTCCATATTCGGAGGAATAGGTGAAATATCGAGGGGTTCTTTTGGCATTTCATCTTGTTAAACTAAGTCAAAAGAAATAGTAGAAATATCAGGTGGTTTTCTGGTATTTTAGCTAGTTGAACTGAGTCAATGACAGAGCCAATTGACACTTCAGACGTACAATCAATTATTTCTGTAGAAGTGATATTGAAATCAGGTAAAACTTCTTCCTCTTGAAGAATTTCTTCAGAAGGAGTGTTGGTATCGTTACAGACTTGGTTAGAGGATTTAATAAAAGTGTCATTGTAGACAGTGTCATTCAAGACTTGATCCTCTGAAGATCTAATAGTGTCATTAAATACGGAGTCACTTGGGACTTGATCTTCTTGAATCAAAGGCAATACATTTGCTAGGTATTGGATACCGGATACCATAATCATCATCTGTTAAGGTGATGATATCGCCTTTTTGGTTATGAATTAACCTAGCATTAAATGGAATTTGCCCCGAAACTTTCAAGACTTGCTCCATTTTAAGGAGTTCTCTTGGCCAGAGAATTCTCATGCCAAGTTCAGCTGGATAAATTATCTTTTCATCCTAATCCATAAAAAGACAATTTATTCAGAGGTTTCATTATTAGAATCGGTGACATTTCTATTAGGTTGATAATCTCTGAATCTGATAGAAAGATTTCCTGATGCAACAACATAAATGACAGCATCTTTTGGCCTCAGATTTTGAGAAATATTAGTTCTGGGATTTTCAATTTTCCATTCAAAACCAGCATTTTGGGTTGAAGAGACCATTAATGCAGCCAAAAATTTAACACTAGAGGATTCTAATGCAGAGATGATTCCATCAATTTTTAGTCTGCATCAGGTACTAGTGTTATTCATTGTTTTTCCAATGAAATTAATACTTACAATGAGATTATTACCTGTCCAGCCATCAAATCCTTTTGTGTGGATGGTAAGTTTCAAGTTCTGACCAAATTCCGGGATAGTTTTTAAGAATTTGTCATGAGCAATATAGTCAATTCCTATATTGTTGTTGAGATCTAACTCGGTGATACCCATATTAGATGTTTCAATATTGGGATCTTAGGTGTCAAGTAAGGTTACTAAAGCTTTAGCTCCAAGTCCTTTTCTTGTAAAACTTTAATACCAATGACAAGAAGGCCAAAATGAATAAACTTATGCTTTCTCTTAAGTAATTCAGTGGTAGAAATAGGTGACATTAGAGTCAAAAAGAGGCTTCCTGTAGGAATGCTAAGAATTTCTTCACGAGAGTGGTAATCTAAACTAGTTTGAAATCCCCAAGTACCATTCTGCTACAAGTTTGAAGGATTCATAAGTTGAATTTCATTATTTGAAAAGATTTGTTCCTCTTTCCAAATCAACCATTTGTTCCAACAAAATAGGACTTCTTTCATTTCCAGATAATAATCTAGACAATAAATTCCTATTTTGCGGAGTAATGGTAATTGAACCAGAAGAGGTGGTATTAAAACCAGAAGTGGAACTTATTGTCTGAGAAGTTCTTGTTAATGGTCTAATATTCATTTAGAAACTTCTGTTTTTGGTATAAAAGTGAAGAAAGTAGTATTTTTCTTCCGATTAGGAATAAACTCTCTGGAAGTTGTGACCTTGAGTTCGCTAAATGCATTCTTGAGTTCTTCAACTGAAGGACTAGCTTTTTTGCTTCTCTTTCAAGATAGTGGAAATACTCCATTCAATATCATCTAGTCTGGCATGTAATTTAGCTAGAAGTGCCAAGATGAGATTGTTTTGTGCTACTTGAGCTTGGTCTCCAGTGGCATTGAATTTGTTTAGGACAAATCCTGCTTCTTTTTCATCTTTATAAGAAGCATCAACAAATTTCTTAGCCTCTAGAAAATGCTGATTGATGTAATTATTCATTACAATGATTCAACATAGGTTTTAAGATCTTGTACTGATTTTGTAATTATTTAAAAGATTTTTGTTTAAATTTTCTATAGTATTAAAATCCAAAAAATTTTAAATAAAAAGGGTTTTAATATTTTCCAAGAGGATAAGGAATATCAAAAGCTTGGTCAAACTCTTGACAAAAATCTTTTTGGTTGGTTGGATTGTTCTGACTTGAACTACCAGGGTCTAAAATAGATCTGGGAGGTGAAGATCACCTTCCGGTGTTGTGAAACTGTTGTTTAGTGGTAGGAGATTCTCCAGGACATGACTGTGTTTCCAATTTCCATGGATCTTGTGAATCAGGCGAAAAAAGTGTGAATATGGGGATCGCCAATCCACCATGTATCACTGGTTTCATGCCATGAGTCCTCAGACTCTTCCAATGGGTACACAAAACTTTGATTGTTTCCCAAACTTCCATTGCTTAACATATTTACAGATGTACTCAGGTAAGCGTCATCCTGATATGTATATGTTGGTTTCCAGAAACATAATCATGCTCTAATACCAAATGGAGGGGGTATTCTACAGGTGCAGGTGTTTCTGCGGTTTCTGCTGCATCTTGCCGCTAAGGGTGAGCATATGAGGATGCCTCTGTAGCCTACTCCTAAGGTCGAGAGGTGGTGCAAGGATTGCCATACTGCTCTTTATACCATTCAGGTATTGACCAAAGGCGGTGATGGACAAGAGGATTTCCTGTATTTTCTTGTTCTATCGAACAGAGAATTGGTCGAAACAAGGTCTGGTATTCGAAGTTCCTGACAAGTTCTCTTGCCTTAAAGTTTCCAACTCATGGTGGGAAAAAGTGGCAATGCCTTTTGGTTCATAAAAGGCATAATAAGGTGGTAAGGCACTTAGCCTGAAGAAAAAGGTTTGGTTGCAGTCATAGTAGTGCCTAGCACTAGTTCTATTCCACTGAGGAATGGCCCATGGACCATGTATTGCTTGTCGATCTACTGCATCATATACCTATGTTAAGGATCTCATATCCTATAACTAAGGGTTGCCGTATGTTAAATAGCCTTGATTAAAATAATAGTTAGCATTAACAAATCCGGTGGGTGGTACATGATGTGGGGGTAAGATCTCGAATATACACTGCTCCCACTTATGAGCATCTATATCTAGAGAGAATTCTTCTCTTAGAATGGAAGTGACAATGTTAGCTTTTGCCAACTTGTCATAGTATAAAGAATGGTTCATTTTCCTTATACAAGCAACCAAAGTCCAAAGACGATGTTAAGGTTATTCCATTCATCCAAGACTTTTTTGCCCTTGCTGCTATTTCTAGACATTATTATACCCCAGAATTAAGCGCAAGACTTTTTAACAAACTCCTAGGAGATTTAGGAAGAGAAATTTCTGAAGCCTGGAGTAAGTCTGACTGGAACAATGTCTTGCCAGAGTATAATAATACTGGTGCAAGAATTGTTTTCATTATTGAGGAACTTAATAAACAGTGTACTTACATCAAAATACAATGCGATCTTAAGCGAAACAATATGGGATTTTGTGGAGAAATCTACACACCTCAACAATATGAGACCCCTCTTAGAAAACCAAAGCCTAAACAGGTTAGGAATTCTAGGAAAATTCCCACCCTCAAGAAGAGCTATTATTACGAAAATCTTGTAATAAAAAGCCTTATTTGGACCTTGACAAGCATGTTCGAAAATATGATAAAAATCGAACATACCGAGATACTCTCGCCTGCTTTGCTTGTAAGCAACTTGGACATTTTAGTTCCACTTGTCCAAATAAGCATAATCTCTCTACTAGAGAAGCTTGTTTAATCAATAGTATAAATGATGACACCCTAGAAATCATATCAGATGTTTCTAAGGATGAAACCATTTATAGTATTTGTTCTCTTGAAGGATTTGAACCTGAAGAAATTCATGAAACTGAAACTTCTTCTGTTCAAATGTATCACGAAGATGAACAGCATAGAGCTCTTCTTGTTAAGTACTCTGTGTACAATTACGAAGCTTATTTCACCGATAATTTTATCACTTCTATGGAAGAAGATGACTTGTTCACACAACTTGGTTGAGTAGGAATATCTTCTAGTCCAACCTCTAATACCCGTTTGACCAATTGTGCTCATAATTGGAAAAACAAGTATGGCAGTGACAACATTAAATGTTGTAATTGCGAATGGTATCCGGCCTTCAATAGACATTTCAAATGTTTGAAATGCTCAAATGAAATTTGTGCAACTTGTATCAAATTATTATTTGATATTGATTTACCACCAAAAGATACTTTGTTATTCCCACAACATTCTGGAATTCAGAATATGGTAGAACAAAGATGATCACTTCTTGAAAATTGATGCAACCATTTTGAAACCGAAGTCAAAGAATTCATTTTCACCATTCAGAAAGGAAAATCCAAAATGGATTATCCCTCTGACCTTCCTGATCCAGGAGATTACTCCAAAAATATCACTATTCAGGAACCAACTCCTAAACATTGTCTTGTTGCCCTTTAGGATACAATTCCACTTATTTGCAATAAGTCAATACCCAAGGATTTGCTTATTCTATGTGCCTTAAATATCAAAGGACAAAGAATGCAAGCAATAGCCCTTGTTGACACCAGTGCTTCTACCACTTCTGTTGACAAAAGCCTTGTGCCTGCACATGCTATTGTCACAACTTCTCGTCCTCAAATTTTTACACAATTTGATGGTACAACTATCCGAAATGATAAAGTAGCATATAATGCAAAATTTAGCATTCAGGATTATTGTCATCAGTGGTCCAGAGAATTTCATCTCCCACAAATTTGGATCACTACTTTGAGACATAAGTATATTAAAATCATGCTCGGTATTGATTTTATTTATGCACAACAAGGTTCACTAGTTTTTATCAAAGACTATACTTTAATTAGCAAATGGTCTATATTAACACTTGTAACATCAGAGTATATGCTTACGGAGTGTGGTGGCATACTCAAGGAACCTAAAACTCTTCTTGCTGTTTCTGATTCTTGTCCCTGTGAAATACAAGGCTCATGCAAACACAATGGAACCAATGCCTTAGTTGCAACCAATGTAATATCACCGGATGATACTATCCAAAAATACCTTTTCGTATTACAAGATTCAGGAGATCCTCTTGATTCTTTGGATTATCATTCCATTTCTACCGAGGATTTAGTCTTTGTAAATAATGCTAAGATTATTAAAGCTCTCATCACCAATCCTGATATTGACGATATTATTAAGAAGCTAGAATATTCTGGCATTATTGGTGAAAATCCTATCAGGTTTTGGGATGAGAACCAGATTGAGTGTAAACTTGATATCATCAACCCAGATATCAAGATTACATCTCCTCAATTCAAGTATGACGCATGGTCTCAAACAGAGTTCAACATGCATGTCACTCAGTTGCTTGAACTAGGCGTAATTAGGCATTCTATTTCTAAACATCGCACTCCTGCCTTTATTGTCCAAAAAAAAGCTGAAAAGCACAGAGGACAATCAAGGATGGTGTATGATTATCGGTGTCTAAATGACAATACTCATGATGATGGGTATATCATACCAGACAAAGATAGTCTAATCCACTGAATCCAAGGAAGAACTTGGTTTTCCAAATTAACAAGAAATCAGGATATGGCGAGTAAAAATACACCCTGATTCCATACCTTGGACTGCATTCAATTGCACTGAAGGACATTTTGAGTGGATGGTTATGCCATTTGGACTAAAAAATGCACCTTCTATTTTTCAAAGAAAAATGGATAACATTTTTTTCACCTTTTAAAACCTTTGTGTGTGTGTGTGTGTATACTGATGATATTTTAGTTTTTTTTCAAAAACAGAAAAAGAACACATTGCACACCTTCACACTGTCTTTGCACTTTTTGAAAAGCATGGACTTTCGTTTCTAAAAAGAAAATGGAGTTATTTAAAAGACACACTGAATTTTTAGGAGCTGAAATCGGCAATGGAACCATAAAGCTGCAGCCTCATATTGCTAAAAAGGCTTTAGCTTTTCCTAATCGATTGGAAAATATCACCATACTTAGATCATTCTTGGGGACTGCAAATTATGCAAGACCATATATCAAGAATTTATCTAAGTATACTAGCCCTCTTTATAATAAGACTAGTGCCACCGGATTGATTAAATTCAACATTGAGGATGAAAAGCTTGTTAGAAAAATAAAACAAGTAGTCTCATCACTTCAACCTTTGAAACTACCTTTGGAATCTGATTATCTTGTCATTGAGACAGAGGGTTCAAAGGAAGGTTGGGGAGGAGTCTTATTGGGTAAAGCTAATGAGTTCTCACCAACGAAAGAGGAACAAGTTTGTAGATACGCCTCTGGCAAGTATCATGAAACTGGTTATCTCACTTCTTTGGATTATGAACTACTAGCCATAATTTATGTGCTAGAAGCCTTTGTTCATAATTTCCAAAATCGCCATTAGAACTGATTGTGAAGTTATAGTAAAATATAGCCAAAGAAAATTCGAAAAAAAAAACTGCTTTCTAACAGGTGGTTGAAATTCCAAAAATACGTTCTTAACTGAGTCTCAGGATCAAATGGGAACATATTAAAGAGCCAATAACACCATAGCTGATAATTTATCAAGGATTCTAAGTGATATTGATAAATTAAAATAGCTTTTGACGAAATTTTGACGAAATTTCAAAAGCAGCCGACAGCAACTATTCAATTTTTGACGAAATTTTGGAAAAAGACAAAGGATTTTGGCAAAATTTTCAATCTTCTCACTGTTGAAATAGGACATATTACTGCTAAAAAAGACGAGTTACTATTCAAAGCTACTGTATAGTATTGTTCATAGCACTGTGCAGACGCGTTTTTCAACCTTTTTGCTGTTCAATTTAGAAAAAGTTAGGGAATCTTTCTTTTTCTTTTTGACAAATGTAGCCATAATAGGACAGATTTTGTTTGCACGCATTATCCACACCCTCATTGCTTTACTTTTACAGCTGTCTTAGTGTAGGAGTTAAGCCTCAATCCTCTATAAAAGGATTGATCTCAAACTATTGTAAGCATCCAAAATTTTTCCTTGTAAAACATACAGTTCATAATAAAGCTTACAATTCATATTTATCTTTTTCAAAGTCTCTTAGCTATGCGTGGCTAAATAACACTTTAAGATTACGAGTTCGGACATAAGTAGCAGCACAGTCAAGGACTAACAACGAAAAGGTATGACTTAATCGCTTAAGTCTTTATCATTTTTATAAACTAAGAATGAATGTAATATACCCTAATCTGAGCTGCACCTCTGAACTATGTTGATGTTGGGGAAAAGGAGGAGGAGTACCGAAAAGTACCTAAGGACTGGGAAAAAAAGGAAAAATCTCCATGAAAAGTACCCAATGCCTTGAGCAGTTCCGTGGTCATGTGTATAAGGGTTTGTGTATAATATACATATTCTTAGTAAATCTATGATATTGCTTTAAGTTATTTAGTAATCCTTGGCTTGTTAATTGCTTGTGTTGCTTATTATCTAAAGAATTTTGTAATCTTAACCTTTTAAAATGAAAAAAAAAATTTAAAAGAGACTTTTGGGTTTATCCTACTTTCTAACAAGTTAGCTGTGAAACCTTCCTCTGACGGAACTTCTGTGCCTTGTATTCACCAAAATACTAAGGAACACAACTATATTAGAAATAATTCTGATACATCTTCTCTGCTCAAGAAGGATTTTAATACTCAGGATCAGAGAATTTGGACACTTTTCTTATGTTTACAAGAAAAGTTCCCTTATATCTACCAAGACAAGGTCGTCTTGAAAATTATTGAAGATAGATATTATTGGTCTATCTTACATGATGACCTTATCTTATCTGAATGGGAAAATCATTTACATCCCAGATTTCCCTATTATCACTATGATAGTTCATATTCTGATAATTCTTACTATGAATATGAAGAATTTCAACCTTCTTCTTCTTCATCACTAGAAACATCCAAAAAATATGAGGGAGTTGATCCTAAGGCCTTGTGCCACGATTTGAGATTGCTTGATAATAAGCTTCCTTATTTTTGGGATCCTTGCACCACCTCTCGACCTCAGGAGCAGGCCACAGAGGCATCCTCATCTGCTCACCCTCAGCAGCAGGATGCAGCAGAAACTGCAGAAACACTTACGCTTGTACAACACCCCCACCATTGGCTACTGGAAATGGTAGCCAACTGTGGGGAGAGACCCCCCGGCAGCTCACATAGGGGGGATCTCCCCCCTTTTAAAAAACTTTTGTATTATTTTTTTATATTTTAAACGCTTTTTCTTTTATTTAAAAAAGCTAAGGGTGTAACAGTAATTTGGTTAAAGATTTAACAGAAAAGTCGACAGAAACTGTTAAAAGGACCTTCTATGTAACTTAATGAAAAGTTGAGGATCTAGCACGTTGAAAAAAAAGGTTAGAGACCCAGCCGATACTAACTCCAAAGATTGGGGACGATATGTGAAATTAACCTAGTCTTGGGTATAATGGGGTAGGTTTACATGGTAAATATAATTTATAATTTAATTAATTATAAAATATACAATAAAATAATGAAATAAAATTTTAATTAATTAAAAACAAACAATAAAATAAAAAATTTAGATTTGGTATAAAATGTGATGTATTGAGTTGGTAATAACTTAATAAGATAAATCTAAACTATAACACAATTTTTTATTTGAATTCTTGTCGCATTTCATTTTCTAAAAATTATACATAAAAATATTTACAATAAATATTTTTAATACTTATAATATATTGTTCAACTCCTATTTTGTCTTTAATGATCTACGGCTAACTGTAACTATAGAAGTGACAAATTTAAATTTGATAATATTATACATTTGTCATTGAACTTGCGTTTTCAAATATATTAAATGATGACAATAGATTTTTCCCATTACATATATGTACAAGAGATTAGATGTGAGAATATAGATTGTCTTTCCAATGATATTGAGCTTCATGATTACTAAGTCTATTGATTCTATTGATTCAATTAATATATACTTGTGTTTTTAGATTTTTCTACGGAGGTGCACGCGTTGCAGAGTCATTATGCAATTACCTAATGGATATATTTTAATATATTTTGCTACGTCGTGCTATGCATGGGTGTTTAACTAGTACATATATAAAATACATAAAACATCCTGATCCACAAAAGCACAGCAACAACACCATATGCAAACTATAATTCCAACGTCAACCAAGGCAAGGAGGGCCAACAATGCCATTAAAAGAAACCAATCCAACAAACCCAATGGCAGACCAGTCTTCCAAATTGTCTCACCAAATCATGGAGATAGAATGAGCAAGCAGCATCAATCAAACATCAATCAAGCCATTGAAAACTTTCCAGTTCTTTGGATGAAACCTGGAAACCATTCAGAATTGTGTTCCCAGTTTCGGACTAGAGGCGACCAAAATTTTTGTTTATTTCCATCAAGAGGTTCCCTTGTCGAATGTGATTAGCGAGAATTTCTTCTTTAAGGATATTTAGTGGAATATGCTTACGGGAATTCCAAAAAATTAATCCATTCCTGAACCATAATTTGCCTTTCTTCTACCGAGAAGCATTTAGCACAGTCTTCGGAAAAAAATAATTATACTGTAAAACGCCTGATCTTCATAAATCAAAATTTTTTGAAATGGTTAAATCTAGTGCAGCATATTCCATTGGAGATCTAAAAACATCTACAAGGGCTTGGAAAATTTTCTTAATTGGCATTGGAGTGTCCACTCTCACCTGATGATGCTTGAGGAGAAAATGATCAAAAACACTTTCGTGCATCAGGATAGTTGCATCTTCAAGGTGAGAGGCTGGATGAGGGATAGATAAGTGGGATGGAGTGCTATCATTGCCAAAGAGGAAGAAAAATGGATTCATTGGAAGAGTTTCCAAAATTGAACTGCCAACTGTAATGGTTAAAGCTTGTGGAACTGGCGACGAGGCAAGGACATTAGCTCTTCCTGGAATTTGAATTAGTTTCAGCATAATGTGGATTGTTCTTTACTTTTCAATATAGAAACATAACTGGGCCGTAGTCGTTTTTAATAAGTAAAAGCATGACAGAAAAGTGGAGCAAAGGAAGGAGAAGTGCAGGCATAACGAAATCCAACTGCCTTATGTACAATATCGCAGCAGAATTTATATTCATAATTGCATACTTCAAGAACTATTGACTATACGTAACGACTTCAAGATGATGGCAGATAGCTTTTACAAATAACCCCCTCACCTATTGTTCCTGAAGCTTCATTTTGCTGTCACATTTTCTAATTTTTTCCTTCTATTCATTGTTTGTTTATCTCTTTTGTTCCTCGCTGAGTTTTTGTTTAGTTTGAGTGGGAAACTGAGAATGTATTACGTGGCCGTAGGTTGGGAGGTTAGGCTTGAATGTCCGTTTTCTATGTAATAATCTTTGTGGAATTTAATAAAAAAAAAGAGTAGTGTTATTTATTTAGATTGTCACGTCTCTAATTTAGTTGGCATTTTTATATTGGTAGATGAATGGGTGATTATAAATACAATGAGACATTCACACATTCAATATTTAATAAGAAAATATCAACTAGACTAGAGATCGGTCTCCAAATAAATAATGTTGTTCAAAAAAAAAGTAGGGTTATCTAAACGTCCCCCAGGGCCCGCGCCCCCCCCCCCCAAAAAGGAGCTGAGATAGACCTAAAAATCACAGTAAAACTCTAGTATTTTTCTATAAGGAAAAAAAATCTCCATCAATCACCATATTTTGATAACACCGTTTCTTGGGTTAATAGTTAATAACAACCATAATTTTGTTGCATGGGACTAGAATTAACAATTTAATGATTATAAAGTGTCAAAAGAATCTATTCTGACTATGATTCCGATAAATGTTGGGTTGGAAAATGTAAAAATGATCTAATAATATATCTGTGACATCATATGGTGTCCATATAGTTATGTGGCGTACATCAAGATATGTTACATGGTTGTAGTTTCTCGTGGAGCATGTTTCAATACATGTCACATAATCATATGAGGCCACACATCAGGAAACATAATCATATAACACCACATATCGGGAACTGGAGAAGGTGTGAAAAAGAAATAGGCTAATTAATAAAATCAATATAATTTAGGGTAGTTTCATATTTATCTTGTTATTTTAAGAAAATCCAATGGATACTTCCTAAATTTTATAAATTTCAAAAATATTATAATATACTATGTTACACAATTAGCAACGTATGTTATTTTTCTAATTTTTTTCTTTCTTTTAGTTTTACTTTTATTTTTCTTTTTACCCTTTTTTATTGTGTTTCCTTTCTTATTTCCCTTATTTTCTTTGTTTTCTCTCTTTTCTTTTTAATTATTTTTTGTTTTGAAATTCATATAGTATCAATTGTTTTATGTTTCAATTCATATAATAAATTAATGACGTTATACTCCTTTAACATAGGTTGTTACACAAATACATAACTTGTTAAACATATAATATAGGTTATATAAATTACGTAACTTGTCAAACAAATAACATAGGTTGTTGCAACAAAAACATTGCTTGTTACACAAGTAACTTAGATTGTTTAATAACATACATTGTTACCTACATAATCTATAATATCACATATATAACAAGCCTTGTTATGCACATAACATAGACTGTTAAGTACATAATATAACTTGTTATCTAAATAACATAGCTTATTATGGACATAACATTACTTGTTATAAAAATAACATAACTTGTTATGAAAATAACATAGGTTGTTATTAATCAATGAATTATGAAAACAAGCCTAAACATATTTCAATAGTTGTAGACAAAAAATCCAGTAAAAAATATAAAATAATATTTATATAAAAAGTAGGGAAAATAGAAAAATAGAAAATTGCAAATGTAAAGGTTTACACGACCTCGGATCTAGAAAACTAATTAATATCATCAACTTGAGCCCATCAGTTTCGCTTTCGCGAAGGTATTACACTAAATTTTGATAAAAACGCCAAACACCCAAATTTCGAACTGATCTTCGGGCTCATTCTCCCTCGATCTATTCTGTTATGTGTTCTACATTCGTTTGTTACACAAATAATATAGATTATTTAAAAATATAAATTGTTACACAAATAATATAGCTTGTCACTCAGATAATATAACCCGTTACACACGTAATAAACCTTTGAACGTCAAAATATTGTTTATCATATACCACACTTTGTTTAAAAAATTGTTACAGGAAACGAAGAAAACGAAAACCAAAGAAAAAAAGGAAAAAGAAGACTTTGACAACTTCACCAGAAAAAGGAAAAGGTAAAAGAAAAAAATTGAAAAAAAAAAAGAGGGAGAAGAGATAAAGAGAAAAAGAAAGGAAAAAAAATTGGAGGGAATCCATTGACAACTATCAGAATCCAACTACAGGGAAAGAGGGAGAAGAGATGAAGAGAAAAAAAAAAGGAAAAGAAAAAAATTGGTGGGAATCCATTGACCAACTATCAGAATCCAACTACCGTAGCCCGGCCACAGGGATTAAGAAAGTCCCCCCGTCTCATAAAAATAGTCTCATATTAATTTTAATATAGATTAAGAAAGTCCAATAAGTATTTTTGGAAAAGTGAAATTTGTGAATATTTATCGTAATATGTAAATTCATTTAATTGTTATTCAACTTTCTTAATTCTTATTTGTTGATATCAATGTATATTAAATAGACACGTAAGAAAATTTAAAGACTAAATAATAAAAATGAACTATAATTTAGAACAAAAAAACTGTGACTATTTTCATAAGACGGAGGGAGTAATAAATAGAATAAATAAAAAGATAAAAGTAACCAATTATTTTTAGACAAAACTTAAATTTAAATGGGGTAATTTCCCCTAAAATTTGGGCATTAATAAGTGCTTCTTGGGATATGTGAATAAAGCACTTGAACCCTACGATATATAAGCCCATGCCAATAGAATACACCCGTACCAATGGGTTATTTTCACTCTAGGTTCCCAACCTTTTAATTTTATATTAATTTTATTTTCATTCTTTTTTTTGGACCTGCTAAGTCCCCAATCTTTTATTTATTATGGTATTAGATCCCCAATGTCACTTTTCGTCCCCAACCTTTTAATTTTCACTATTAGCCCTTATTCAAATGACTATTATGCCCTTGTTTATTTATTTCCACTATAGGTCCCCAGCCTTTCTACTTTATACGATTTTGTCCCCATTATTTTTTTAGGATATAGGACCTTTAACCTTTCATTTGTTGTCGCATTACGTCGCTAATAGCACCTTTCAGCCTCAACCTTTCAATTATTAATTTTAATTCCTATTAAAATTACTATTATACCTTTAATTATTTAAATAAAAAATAAAAAACTATATAAAATAAGAACTCTACACATCTTTGCCCGTAGTGATAACGAAAAAATCAATCTACACCAAACTTGATAGATATCTAATTTGCATAAAAGAAGTTTCTAATCTGAGAGTCGGTATAACAGATTGGATCAGATTTTTTGATTCATCACATATCACATAACGAATATGGATCAGAGTGGATAAAAAAATCATTTTTAATTTACAAAAATGAAACTGAACCTTAATGTGTGCTAATTCTAATATTTTTGTAGGTCTACAATTGGTAGATCAGATCTGATTAAGATAGATAATAAATTGAGGGCAAATTAAGGTGAAAATCACAAGAAGAAGCAAGAAATGAAATTAGAATAAAGTATCATGACTATGTTTATTTTTAATAAATCAAAAATCAATTTTTTGGATGGATTTACCCAATCATATCCACCATGTGATTTGTTGTAGATCAAGAAATCAGATCACATTCATCACGCTGATGTTTAGATCGACAGATTTCTTCTATGCAAATTTGATTTCTATCGAGACCGTTATAGATCAAGTTTTTCTATTATCATTATTTCCAATTCTGATTGTTGCGATTTGGTTGTCTTGGAGTGAGTTAGGTGTATTAACCCTATTTTATATTATTCTTTATTTTTTATTTAAATAATTAATAGTATTAACATTAAAAATTAAAATATTATATATGAAAAATATTAATGGGGATATAGCATGGGAAAACATGAAAGATTGGACCTTTTATACATCAAAAAAATAATGGAGACAAAATCGAATAAAAATAGAAACGTTAGGGATGAAAAGTGACATTGGGGACATAATATGCTAATAAATGAAAGGCTGGGGCTCAGTGGGCTTAAAAAAAAAATAGAGACAAAATTGATATAAAATTAAAAGATTTGGGACCTAGAGTGAAACTAACCCATAGAATTAGCACATAAGTAGATCAAAGGATCTTTACGTAAAAGATATACTATTCACGCTATCATTGATTTATAACCCCACCATATAAACAAATTGCTTTGGTCCAAATATGCCTTGCATGAATTGCCCAAATACCCCACCATAAAAAAAGGTAGCAAAAAAATCTAACAAAATAAAAACAAAAATAGTAAAAAGATAAAGTGAAATTAAAGAATCAAATGAGATGAAGGAGCAATAGACACCCCGTATGAATGCGCAAGAGAATTAAATTTGATTTCGGTTACATTCTACATATGCCCCTAAAATTAAGAGGCAAGAAAAAAAAATAACATATCATAACTAATATTATTCCAAAAATCACTCCCCACAACTCAAACCCATTAAATAATGATGATATAGCGTGTGATCCAATAACTTCAAAATGACATGATCGAATTTCATACTCTATATAGAAGCTGTTACCTTCTTCAGCCACCTGCAACCCCTCCCCCCGGGGAAAAAAAGGGTGCTAGATGAGACAATTGCATTGCAATAGAGGGGACGTTAGAATAAACCACGAAGTTTTAATTGCATTTGATTTCTAGCAGCAAATAATAATCAGAGCACCACTGGTGAACTGATGAATCTGAAGTTCTGTTTGTATTATTTATTATTATTTTTTTTAAACAATTGGATTATGTTGGCATCTATTTTTTAGTTGGACCACTGATACTTTAGGAAAAGTGAATATTAAACCTCGTTGAATCCAGGTTTGATTATATTGCATGAAGAAAATTTGTATTTGTATTGCATAAGTGTTAACTTATTCCAAATTGGTCTATAATGACCTCGTTGATTAAACTGCATGAAGGAAATATAATTTGAATTTTTTAAGTTCCGGTCTTAGGTAAAAAGTTAATATTTAAAAAAAAAAGGTTACTGGAAATGAAGGTTCACTAGCCAAATTTTTTAACCGTTATTGTTTTTGATTAATGTATAAATTCTAAGAAGATTGATTGGCCAAATTGTTGGGTATTGACTCAAAATCATGTGTCAAAGTTGGAAGACTAATGAAGAAAATATGCCTAATGAAATTCTTTGGGTGCAAGAAAAGAAAAAAGAAAATAAGGAAAAGTTTTTTGGAGTTCAATTAGGAAATTGGTTTACTTTGGCATCAAGTTTTGATTAGCATAAATATGCCTCAGTGCCTTGGACGTCAGACAGACTCACCAAATAAGAAAAGAAGGCAGTCAAAATATATTGAGAAAGAGGGAGAAAAAGAGGAAAAGAAGGCGCGTGCCTTCGGGCACGCGCATGAGGATCTTGGGTTAGGTTTTTGGTGTCTTTTATTGAGACGAATTACACATGGATAGTAATTGAGATTAGGCTATCATGGTGGATTGCGTCATGAGTCGAGTTATGGAGAAATTAGAGAGATCGAAAGAAAACGGTACGAACAGAGGTGTTGCGTACGTTGTTCTTTGACGGCTCTAGTTTTTGTTAGGGAGAGATTGTGAGGGTGAGAAAAATATTGTGTTGTAAGGTTTTTCTCATTAATAAAAGAATCTCTTTCTATGGTTGTCGGTGGTTTATCGAGCCACGTTAAATATTGTGTTTTCTCTCTTTCGTGTTTCGTTTAGTTTTTGTTCCGCTGCGTAAGTTCAAGTGGGGAAAAGTCAATTGTTTTTCCCCCAACAGTGGTATCAAAGCTCGGTTCAAACTCCAGGATTAGATTGGCGACGATGGCTATACCTAAGTTTCAGGTGGAGTTGTTCAATGGCAAAAACAACTTCAATATTTGGGGTAGTACTGTCAAAAATCTTCTCGTACAACAGGGACTTTACAAGGCATTGAAGGATAAGCGGCCAGATTATATGGAAGATTCTGATTGGGAAGAATTGCAGGCAAAGACAGTCCGATCTCATTAGATTAGCTCTTGCTCCTGAGATAAAGTATAGTGTTTTGAACGAGAAGTCATCTTCAAAATTATGGAATACATTGGAAGAGTTGTAAATGTCGAAATCCCTAACTAATAGGTTGTACCTGAAGAAGCAGTTATATGAGTTGAAGATGGATGATGGAATGGATGTTAAGGATCACTTGAATAAATTCAACAAGTGAGTTGTAGACTTACTGAATGTTGATGTAAAAATTGATGATGAAGATAAGGCGATAATTCTATTGTCTTCCTTGCCTAAGTCATATGAGATGCTGGTGGCTGCACTACTAGTTGGAAAATCTACATTGACAGTAAATGAAGTTTCGACTGCTTTGTTAGAGACAGCCAACGTGAAGAGGCCAACTGAAGTTGAAGACAATAACAGAATTTTTATTGTATCTTCTGAAGAAAGTCGTGGTAGAGGTGAGTCGCGAGGAATAAATCATGGTCAAAAGGGTCGTTCTCATTCTCAATCTCGACCAAGGGAGGATGTGGAGTGTTATTAATGCCACAAGAAGGGTCATATTCGAAGATATTGCGACGAGTTGAAAAAGCATCTGGAAATGAAGAGAAAGGGTAAAAAGGCTTCAGAGACTGAAGATTCTTTGAATATGGTAGAGCATGACTTTTACAGTGATGTTGCATGCATAACTAATTATGAGAGTCCACATAATGCTTGGTTTCTAGATTGTGCATGTTTTTATCACATGTGCCCGAATAGAGAATGGTTTGAAGATTATCAACCATGTGAAGAGCGTCATATTTATGGATTTGATGATTAGAAGCATGAAGCTAAGGGATCAGGTACTGTGAAAGTGAAGATGTTTGATGGTGCAGTCAGAAGATTGACAGGTATTCTACATGTCCCAGGATTGAGGAAAAGTTTGATATCGCTAGGAGCACTAGACACTTTGGGTTATGACTATACTGCATGAGCTAGTGTGATGAGACTGTGAAGAAGAACTCAGTGGCAATAATGAGAGCTGAGAAAGTTGGCAATCTATATAAGCTAGTAGGGAAGACAGTTTCAGGTAGAGCTGCCAGATTGGAGTCACACCGAGGGGAGTCTTCTACTATGGGCAGAAATTATGGTGGAGTGAAGACAAAGTCTATTACAAATGATATGAAGAATGGAGAATGTAGTTCAAAGATGTCAAAGCGAAGGGTCAGATTTGATGAGTCTTTGAATACAGTTCATGTTTATTGAATTTGATTTTGCTACGGTAGCACCTATTGGTAAAGTGGTGCGGAAGATAGTGGCTACAAAATGTATGCTGTGATGTGGAGATTTTTTGAGTTAAGGTGGAGACGTTAGGAATTGACTCAAAATAATCAATTGTGAAAAACGAGGGGTTTGTAGAATAAATTGTGGTTGACTTTGTGTGTAAGAAAAGAAAAAAAAAAGAAAAATAAGGAAACAAGTCCTAATTTAATTAGAACTAAGCAAGGATTATTGGTTATATATATGTGCATCTGGTGGACAATTAGAGATACGCCAAGAGAATGCCGTGAATTAGAGAATAGAGAGCAGACGGCAGTGAGGAAAAAAGGGGGCAGCCAATTATCTTGGGTTTGAGAGTTTTTGTGAAAGGGAAAAAGAACAAAAAAGCAGAGAGTGGCGCATCACGGCTGGAATTGAAAAGTCCAACCATATTTGTCTTTATGGTTAGAGAGAGAAAGTAGAGTAAGGCTATAGAGAAGTTTTTGCGCACGGGTTGTGCGGCGTATTTTGAAGTACTCCAGTTTTGTATAGGAAGAGAGTGGCAAGATAAAGAAAACTTGTGGTTGTAAGAAATTTCTTTATCAACTAATGAGTCTCTTCCTATGATTGTCGGTGGTTTACTAAGCCACGTTAAATTGGTGTTTTTCCCCCTTTTATACTCATTTTGTTATTAATTTCCGCTGCGTTGTTAATTGAATTGGAAAGGGGAAAACCGGTATATTTCCCAACACAAGTTTTATCAATACTTTGTGCTAGTTTTTGCAAGCATAAGTGAAGTTGTTGCTGATTTTTGCTTTAATGTTCCTGGAAAAATGAAGATTAACCTGCCAAATTTTATCAATACTTGTTGCTAAATTTTGCAAGTATCGGTGAAGTTTGCAAGTATCAGTGACCTTCTTTCTTTTTAGGGTACAATTGTAAAATCTACATTATAGCAGCATAAATGCACATAGATATTTATCTAACTGAAATATAACGTCAAGAAAATCAATAATACAAGTTCACATATAGTGGGAATATACGCTATAATAAAATATAAAAATTACCCCATATAGGGGAATCAAACCTGAGACCTTTAGGTATAGGCCCCTAACCAAATGGCTAGGCCTCATTGGCAGTGCAGTTATTATATGCTGAATTAACTAATTCTAATATTTGTAAGTTTTTTGACGCATGTAAATAGGTAATTAATAAGCTGATAATAACGAAGACGTGGGTAACGTAGAAAACATGAGAACTCAAAGGATTTAAAAAGGGGGAAAAATGGTTTTAACATGTGGAGTTGGTACGATGTTACTGAGACAATGATGCTATCTTATCTTATCTTATCTATATATATTAAAGTAGGATAGTGGTCATATGCAAGTTTTCCCGCTAAAATCACTATCTTACTTTTATATGCTTCTTTTATTTTTTACTAGTTGTATATATCCGTGTGCTGCATAGAATAGAATAATTAGCAAAAAAGCGTAGTAATTTGAAAAATTAAATAATTATAATTTTATTGCATACTACTCGTTCATATACATATTTTACTAATATATATATATATATATATAGAATGAAATTGAAATGAATACTATTTTCACTTGGCACAAAACTAATTAAATTGTCATTCTTTAAACAATACCCTTAAGTAATAAAAATGAAAATGAGAAACTTTTACAAAATTAATTTCATATTGAGCATAGAAACTAAAAAACCATGAAAAAGAGAGGCTACGGAATTTATATAACTTTAGAATTATCCTACACCTACATCCTCAGTCAATAGAGTGTATATGATATTCATTTATTAGAATGAATTATTTTCCACATTCATTATTCACCATATATTTTTGGAAAAATTATTTTTCTCATTTCCTATTTTCCTTATCACTATTCACTAAATCTACTGTAAAAAATCTAAAGTACACAGTCTCATATTACAAAAGACTCAAGTATTTTACATGATTTACCACTTACCCCTAACATTAATTTTTAACTACTTTCCGTTCTAAAAAGAATTAAAAAAATTTTATTTTTATTCTAAATCATTCTCATCAAATATTATTAATATCGTATCCTCTCAACTTAAATTTTTATTAATGTATAGGTTCCCAAAAAAATAAATAATAAACTAAGTAATATACTAAACATATAGCCCTAAGTTTTATGACGTATAATTTATCGTATTGAAATAAAGTAAAATTTTTGAAACTGATTTAATTTTACTTTATAATTATATCATCAATCTCACGAGTAGGCACTTAATCAAAATAAGAAGTCTCAGTAACTCAATACTTGAAATTTGTTTATCAACCGTTAGAATTTTAAAGAAATATTAAATTTTTGAAGATAACTTAAAAACTAATAGAACATGTATAACAAGCATTAATGAATAGCAAATAGCTTATTATATATAAAATGAAAAAATATAAATTCTTATATAGTATTATAAAATAAAATGACAGCAAAATATAATATATGGATAAGTATTACATTTTTTTTGGAAACCTAATGAATAAGTGTTATTATTATAATTATAAAATAAAATAAAAAATAAAAGAAGCGTACAAAAGTAGGATAATAGTTTTGACGGGAAAACTTGTAAATGATCACTATTCTACTTTAATATATATAACATAAGATAAGATAAGATTTAATAATAATAATAATAATATTCCATTCTCTTTAGAAAAAAGCAATACTAATCCCTTAGTTACATTTTGCTATTATTTTATTTTATAATAAAATATACAAAAAATATATATATTTTTATTCTATAATAAATATAATATGTTATTTGTTATTCATTAATATTTGTTATACATATTCTATTAGTTTTTAGGCTATCTTCAAATATTTAATATTTCTTTAAGATTCTAAAGTTAATAAACAAATTTTAAGTATTGGGCTATTGAGACTTCTTCTTATTTCTTGCCTACTCATGAGATTGATGATATAATAATAAAATTAAATTAAATCAGTTTCAAAACTTGTACCTTGATTCAATACGATAAGCCACACATCATCAAACCTTGGGCTATATGTTTAGTAAATTACTAAATTTATTATTTATTTTTCTCTAGGAACATATATATTGATAAAAATTTAAGTTGAGGGGATACGATAGTAACAATATTTAATGATAATAATTTAGGACAAAAATAAAAAAATTCTTTTAATTCTTTTTAGAACGAAAAATGGTTTAAAAATTAATTTTATAGGTAAATAGTAAATCATATAGAATTGATCATTTGTGTAATATTGATTCACTTGGAGTCTTTTGTAATAAGAGACTGTATAGATTTTTTAGAGTAGATTTATTGAATAGTAATAAAGAAATGGGAAAAATAATTTTTCTTAGAATATATGGCAGAGAATGAATATGGAAAATAATTCATTATGATAAATGAATATCATCCACACCCTATTAAATAAAGAATGTGAGTGCAGAGTAATTTTGGAGTTCTATAAATTTCGTATCACCTCTTTTCCATGGTTTCTTAGTTTTCATACTCAATATGAAATTAGTTTTGTATAAATTCCTCATTCTTATTATTATTACTTAATAGTATTGTTCTATGAATGACAATTTAATTACCTTTGTGTCAAGTGAAAATATTGTACGTTGCAATTTAATTCTATTTATGTATATTAATAACATATGTATATGAATGAGTATTACGCAATAAAATTACTCCCTCCCAAAAAGATATTCTCGCTTTCCTTTTTTTATCCGTCTCAAATTGCACTCCCCTTTCTTAAGTTAACCTTTTAGTTTCATAATACACCGTCATTTATTGTGCATAATGATTAACAATAAAGAACATTCAAAGTGAAATATTAAATAATCAAAGGGTATATTAGGAAATATATTGTTAAATTTTACATTTCCAATAACATTAAATGTTGTTTTCTTAATAGATGTAAAAAATGAAAGGAGAATATCTTTTTGGGACGTAGGGAGTATGATTATTTAGTTTTTCAAATTACTGTACATTTTTTTGTTAATTATTCTATTTCCTACAATGCACGGGTATACAACTAGTTACTGTTAACATGATATCATCTTGAATAATTTTTGTTGGACAAAAAAATGGAAAGAAAGAAAAAGTGCCCAATTTGACATGTGTTTATGTGATTAGTGTTGAGGTAAAAGTGATGTGATGTCTTAAAAACAGGATTGTGCGATATGTTAGTTTTGTTAGAATTTTTTGTATATACTTTTGTTTAAATAGCACAATTCATCATCTTTTTCTGAATATGTGACCATTGGTAATCTTGTGTCTAAATTAACATGTGGTGTTAACATGATACCATCTTATTGGTAACATGGTTTTTCTAAAAACTTGTTACCATCTTATTCCATAACACGCAATTTTGTTGTTAACTTTAACAATACTATTAACTTGTGTTATAATTTTGTTAAACATCAGGCTAGCACCCTGACTTATGAATTGGATACGCGATCTTATTCATATGTCCATGCCTCATGGAATGAGGCTCCGTCGTTTCTTGAAAATGAATAAATTCCTACTTTCAAATAATAATAATAATAAAGCAACTAATGAGAACCAACTTACAGATAATAAAAAACTGAAAGGTAATTTTTTATCCGTCCCTGTAATTCTAAATTTGATCTTTAAATTTGAATTTGAATAGGTATATTTAATCTTTAAACTTAAAAACAAAGTGCTGGCACTTACTTTATTAAAGGAAGCTGTAGTCCTCGTGCTAAGGGTGATGATCCAACTAACATGTTGTCAAATGCATTCACACCTCTTATGTATGTGGCATCGTTTCTTTTCTTTTCTTTTCTTTTCTTTTTTTCTTTTTCTTTTTTAACTACGATGAAAAAACATGTCGTGACTTTTGTGCAAGTGACATGCAGTTTAACTTTGGTGACGTTTCGGCCCTCTTAGCTAAGAAGAGCATAGAGTCAAAGTCCGAACAAAAATGCTTTAAGGACAGAAGTTCGAAACCAGATGCTAGAAAGGCTCTCATGATCGATGATGGTCAAAAGACCTCCCCTAGAAAGTCTGCATCACACTCTCTACCTCTATGTCTAGACATAACCAACAGGAAGTCGAGGGACTCCAAAATTGGTGAAGACTATGCTCTGGTGACTGGTTGTGTGGATGAGGTTATAAAGCCTAGAAAACAAAATAAAAAACCAAAGAGGTTATATCTTCTTTAATGCAAGAAGAACGTAATCTTTTTGATCTCTAAACCATTCAATCTCCTCATGGTACACAGGTGCTATCTTCTCAGGTTGTTCTAGGTAGCTTCTATAAACACCTTGAAAAGGAATTTTAGGCATTTGACAAAGAGAAAGATGAACTTAAGTAAATGAATGATCTCAAAGTAGAGAACAAACGGATGAAGAAGGATGTGTCTTGAATCGAGGAGCAGAAGGACCAAGTAGCTGAGAAGGCTATAGAAACCTTCAAGGAATTGAACAGATTCTCTGAGATTGCAAAGATGTTTTGGGTCAACTCAATGGTTAGCAGTTTGAAGGATATAAAGACTTGGCTATCTACTGACTAACCTAAAGTTGATACAGACCGCCACAAGAAGTTTGCTCAAGCTAAAGCTCTAGAAAAAGCTGGTGAGGAGGAGTAGAAGAATGAAGAAGAAAAAGTAGATGAGAACCAACCCTAAGTGAACCAGTAAAAACTTAGGCCAGCATATGTAAAGATCTCTACTTTTATGGTATATCCCTGGTTTTTTATTGCATCCAAACAGTATGTCACTTGATCCAACACTCAATGTTTTATCCTTGGGATATTTTTTTCTATTTGCTCTACTTTCCTTTGATTATATCTATATTAATTGTCTATAAGCTTGTATCAAGGCCACTAGGACCAACTCTTAAGTGTAGAGGTGAAACAGTAATGAATAGCTTTTAGCCAGATGGTCGTATGGTTGGAAGATTTGAAAGAGATTAACCTTTGGCATCCTCATGAAGAGTCTTTGCGGTGACTCTTCATGTGCTTAACCTGATCAGAACCTTGGCGAATCTTAGTACGCTTGACTTGGCTAGAACCTTGACCATTTTGTGTTCGAAAAAAGAGAGGCCTATTACCCCAACCTCAAGGTTAATATACAAAGTTAAAGAAAGAAAACTGGTTGAAAAAAAGGCCACCTTATGCCGTTCATGTGAAACGATAAATGCCCATCTTGGTGATAAGTCTTATCCTTAAAGGAGACAAACCCTATATGCTCGTGTCAAATGCTTAGACGGATTCAGTCTTTTTCTTACCTTGATTCTAGTGCTAAGTCTTATTGCTCACCGTTATTGATCCACTGTGATTGTCTTCCTTAATCAAGAAATCATGTATAAGTGATCGACTGATGAGTCTTGTTATTTAGGTTATTCAGGTAACTTGAAATGTCAAAGTGCTTAGCCAAGAGCGTCGCCAAGGTGATGATGTTGATGCCAAAAAGCATGAGGGTTATGGAAGTTTAGTGTTTGCAATAGAATAAATGCAGCATAGAAGCATAGACCATATTGATTGAAAACATTTTATCATTAGCACAGCTCCTTAGATGCATCAGGACGTCATAGCTAGGCTGATCAATCCCTCGTATCCTCATCATATAATAGCTTTCGATCTTTTTATTTGTACGAATCCCAATTGGCTCCAACTTTTCCCGAAGGATGGCCAGTAGCTAGCAAACTACACAGCACCAAGTCACCTTTTTGAAACATTCGAGGTCTCATTCTTTATTCGGGATGGAAGACCTTTGCTTGAAAGACCATATCCGTTGCTCATTTGATCCTTAACTTTCTGGATAGTATCCAACTTAAGGAATTGAAAGTTAGAAGATCCCTCGCTGATGATACACATTTGAGGTGAAGGCCCAAGAACCTCTGAAAGGGTAACAGCTTCATTACCAAAAGATACTTTGAAACTGTCCAATTCTGGGGTAGTATTATAGGCCCACAAAACGTTAGGCAATTCTAAGACCCAATCCATTTCTTGGTGCTCAATTCTGGTCTTAGCGTCCTACAACAAGGAACGGTTCATAACTTCCATCTGTCTATTAGACTGTGGATGCGCGACGGAGGTGAGGTGGAACTTAATGTCGTAACTTTCATAGAAACTTTGAAATTGATAGCTATCGGACTAAAAACCATTGTCGGCTATGAGGACACGAGATATGTTGAGACGACAGATAATATTCTTCCACAAAAGTACTGAACCTTAGTCACTTTCTACCCACTTTGAAAAATAATCGATATACACGATCAAGAACATTTTCTGTTTCTTACCCACAGATGGAGGAAAAGGCTCTAAACTGTCAATACCCTTTTGGTGAAAAGGCAGAAGATGAATCATCTGAGTATGACGCTAGCATGCATCACAAGTATTCACATTCTCTTTTGTGTCAGCAAGTATACTCAGCCAAAAATATCCCTACGTCAAGGTCTTTAGATTCAATGTGTTGGCACCGAGGTGGTTTTTGTAAATTTCAAAATGGATTTCTCTTATAATCCTGATACCCTGATTTCGAGCAACACACCGAAGTAGAACACTCGTTGTTTGTTTTTTGTAAGTGAACCCTCAATGACCATGTAATTGGCTGCTTGAATTCTTAATTTCTGGGCTTCAATTGGACAAACAGATAATGTGTCTTAAGTCAGAGTTGATATGTGATAGATGCTAGGCCAGGAGAGAGTAAAGTTGGATGGATAACAGACAAGTGACATCGCATGAATTGGCCCAACTTCACTAAGCTATCAGCTCTTGAATTTTCACTGTGTGGTATCTTACCAATGAGTGAGAAACTAAACTTTCTCCGTAGATCCTTTACTTTCATATAATAAGATGATAGAGCCTCGTTTTTTAACATCGAAGGTACCATTTATCTGCCCATAAACCAGCTGAGAATCTATATTACATTGGATGGAGATAGCTCATAGCCTATAAGCGATGCTGATTACTGGAGATTAGTTGTAACACCCTTGAATATTCTAACAATTTTGTATTACTCAAGAAATGGCCTTTTTGAATATTGTAATGCATAATTTGTTTTATAAATAGTAAACTAGTTGAGTCAAAATATATTTTGACTCAACTAGTTTACTATTTATAAAACAAATTATGCATTA
>CAVNYN010269394.1:0-15512 GCA_963692815.1 Nyctanthes arbor-tristis
TATCATTAACAGTCAAAACTAAACTCTCCGAGCGATTTGTTATACTTTGGTCCCCAACACTGTCAACCCTGATGTCCTTTGAGACATTAGGAATTTGGCATAGGGAGTATTTGTTCAAGGTTTTCCGAGATTTTCTCCGGAAAATGACCCACATTGATAAGATGCCAAGAATCAAAACTATAAACGCACCCATACATATACAGATCAAAACCCATAATTTTAAAGGCCCATACTTCTTTGACAATTCTGTGTTTAAGCTTCCGGAAGACATCTTCCACCAACTGGATGTGAAGAAATATTTATGCTTTGTTCTCTCAGATCCAAAATGCAACTTAATCCATGGACTCCTGGATTCCAGAAACATGTGAGATGACCATTAGAAAATCCAAATGGCAAGCTATATCCATAACCTTTAGCAATTCTGACACTGAATTTTCCATTTTATCCAATAGAGAAACAAGATTTTACTACTCTGAAGCAAACATCGCTCCAAAAACTTACCTCAAAAGAAAGATTCACAGAGTACATAAACAAGTTATTAAAGCACAATTTAGTTAATAATTTCTCGAAAATCTATGGCACCCTATGCCCCATTTTTTCGGAATCCAACAAACCAGAAAAATCCCATTTTGAGAGACACTATTTAGATGTAAGAAGTGAGAACCATCAAACGAAGTACAGCATTTTACAAATCAAACAGAAAAATACTCACCATTAATTTTCATCCCCCAATCCCTAACCTATATCTTTCGAAAAACAAAAGATAAATTAAGGAATGCATCAATTATGATCCAAGCAAAAGAAAGATAAAAAAACAAGATTTAATATCCCTCACTAAGTGAATTAAAAAGAGAAAGTTCATACCTTTGGAAATGATCTGAACTTAACCCCCTCGATCTTCTACCAAAGAATCAAAAAAAAAAAAAAAAAAAGTAAAAAGGAAAAGAGAGGGCCTTATCTCTGAACAGGGTCTAAATGAGCACGGATACGTGCCAATGCGGAGAAGAAATACAAGAATCCACCAAAAGCCAGAAAAAGAAAAGGAAGCCGGGAAAAAAAAGGAAAAAAATGAAAAGAAAGAAAGAAAGAAATAGCCAACAGAAAGTTAAGCAAGCTGAAGAGGAGTAGTTTACAAGTAGGTGTGGCCTCCAGTGGGCCAAGAGAATTCAAAGAAAATAGTAATTAATATTAGTACTTATAAATAAAGAATTTTCTCAAACAAGGCCAGACAAAAATCTAATCTTCAAAGGAAGAAATGGGCAATTTTTTTTTTTTTTTTTCTGCAAATGGTGGACAGAATTTGAGAGGTTGGGTTTATTTCCTCATAAAAGCTTAGGTGGTCTAATTGTGTTTTGTGGGGTTATATGAATGTGGAAGGGAGAGGGACCTCAGAAAAGCTGGAAAGGAAACTTGGCTTGCAATCTAGAGAGAGAAAAAGGGTAATAAAGGGAAGGCAAAATGAAATGAACAGATACACGCCATTGATGGCTGGTTGTGAAAAAAGAATAGAAAATATTTATGGCGGAAGTGAAAAACCTAACCAAAGAAATCTGAAAGCATTTATCACTCAGTGAGAGAGAGAGAGAGAGAGTCAACAGCCGAGTAAGGACTAGGGAAGGAACAGCAAATCTATAAAAACATGTTGACAAATCCAGCCCATTGTCCTTCTTCATCTACCAAACAATTCCTACCCAAGAAGATTGATGAGTATTGTTTGATAAGAACGCCTAATGTAATCGAATTGGCCGATAAGTTCTTGAGTCAACATTGAGGCATTGAATGCGTATAGAAAGCAATATCTAAGTTTTGTTTTGGATTTGTCGATGTTGTCTTGTTGAATTCGTAATCCAAATTAGGAAGTTTGTTTTGGATTTGTGGTTTTGCACTACAAGTGTTTTCATAATTCTGCCGTATTGTTGCCAAGCGGCACCCTGCTTCCTGCATTTGGGGCAAAAATGCATGTAACGCATCTGAAATTCAACCATGAAAGAACCGACATGAAATCATATCTCAAGAAAGATCTATGATGACGCAAATTAAGTATTGAAGTGTACTATATACTGCACTTTAATAAACTAGAAAATGATCGATTAATGAATTTATCACCAAATAAACAAGTGATTCATCTAGCGATTCAAGCATCTATAGTTATGAACTTCATCCACTTCTATACATTTATTCTTAAATTTGACAACATTTTTGGTGCCATATATAAACTTTCTTAAAGTATTTGGTAAGAATTGAAATGAACCGGATATAATCAAGGAATATTTGAAAATTCTATATATAAAATTAAAGGGCCTTTTGACCTCTGAAATAATTTTTTAACACTTATTATTATATGGGTAATATGTCTGCATATATACACGTCATGTGGTTACATACAATCACGTTACTTATACACATGCCACCATATTACCGTATGGGTGCTATAACAACACCCCTATGGTTGGTAGAAATTTTTCAGATAAGAATTCTAACTTGTAGTACAACTCCATCTTATTGTCTCTTTCTACATATACATTTAGGAAATACTAAAAGGTACAAAATGGTATAAACTTTTTTAAATCAATATATCATATTTTACATTAACATCTATGAATTCATACATCCACGTATTTTGTTTAAAAATTCTAAAACAAGTATGAAAACAAACCAGCCTCCAGAACTGAAGAACTTGAATCTGGAAGCCCAATCAATACTAAATCAAACCAATAATCAATTAATCTAAATAGGCATGTACCGCTTTTTTTTTTTTTGAAGGAGATAGGACTTTACTTATATTAATTAATTCCAAGAATCTCAATTTTCCAAACTGCTTCTCCTGTCTATTAATGAAAGGCTCCTATCACTGAAAATTTTGTACAAATCATATAAGAATTGATGAGTTTTTGACTAAACAAATTAAAATTTAAAACCAATTTTCTCTAACGGTTATCAAGGGCAACTTAGTCATTTTAGCGCAGGAAAAACACTTGTGCCTTTCTTTGTGTCATTATTAAAGAATGAAAAGCCCCCATTAGAGGAGGAACAAAGTCTTTGATTTGAAGCATAAGCTTTTGATTAAAGTATAACCCAACAAATATTTACATATTTTATTAGGAATAATAATAATTAATTATGTTAATTACAGGAGTTAAATAATTAAATATGAGCGATATGACCCACTTTTGTGAGGACCCACATTTTTAGTCCACCTCTCTGGAATTTTGACCAACAAGAATAATCAGAGCCATTGATGATGTGCTAGGCTGGTAGCTAAATTCACAATCAACTGTGGAGGTGTCTTATATTAGCAAAACCTCGCACGTGCACTATATGTGTGGCACATGCAAGGCCTCTTTATTTCTTCTGCTTTCAAAATTTTAAGTCAAATTATTTATAGATTTTTTTTTTTTAACAATCAATTTATAGATTTGTTGATAGCAGGGAGAGTAAGATTTTTTTCTATGAAAAAAAATTACAAGGATAATGATACAATTTATATTCATAATTAATGGAATTATTATATCCGTAGATAATAAATAAATCAATAATAATAAATAACCTAAAAAAACTAACATAAAGCTGGTCAAACCCACATAAACTCATCTAAAAACATTCAAGCGCTATACGTCTGACGCTGTATAACGGCAGACAATTACGCTATGTGAAAGAAACTTACAATGATTTCATAGAAACCACTCACATTTGATGTTATATTGGCGCCAGACAGCTGGCGCTATATCAAATTTATAAAACTCATATGCTTTGTGAAATTCAAACATGAGATCTCAAATATTTTAGCCCTCCTCCTTACCCGTTAAGACATAACTCACTGGATATGTTTTGTAAGGTATGGATATGTTATTATGAATATTAAAGTAAAATTAAGATGATGAAATTCGAAGGAAGATTAAAATCTATTTTCAGACTAGGGTCGAGAAGGCTTTGTACATGATGAAATGTCGGTATTAGATGGTTTGTTTGGAGATTAGAAGACATATCTTTGAGAATTGAAGTGAAACCGAACTATATTTTGATAGAATTAGCCAGTTTCAAATGTCAACTTGCTCTAAAATTACTTTGACAAGATTTTTTTTAACCACTTTGACAAGTCTTAAGATTTCAAGCATTGTTTCTTTTTTCTTTTTTCTTTTTGAATTGGTCATTTCAATTTCATTATTAGACACTGACCAATAATAACTAAAGAAAAACAAGAAGAGCTGAAACAAATCTAAGCAAGTAGTTGTTTATTTCTTCAGCATGTGATAATAGTAGTAATGTTGAACTTGATAATATATTAATTAATAGGAATCACATTCGGCTGAAATTTCAGTGTGGATAGGGTAGTGATAATGTTACAGAATTTCATAGTTTGTTGGTTTCTCGGTGTCTCCTTAACACTTGGGTTGGATACTCCTGTTAAAGATGCTTGCTCGAGGCCTTTAAGAATAATTTATTACATTTTCTTATGTAAACAAATACCATTAATTAATTATTAGGTAATTTACACTTAACGTCCTCAATATTTCAACGTTTAATAGATTACATCCTCAACCTTTATTTTTAATGTTGTAGTTCCTCAACTTTTAAGAAAATCTCTCTCCAAGTCCCAATTAACAATTTCTATCCATTCAAACTGTTAAAGTTTTTATAAAATGACAATTCTACCTTTATAAGAGGTTGGGGACCTACGGTGAAATTACATTTATATTATTATTATCTTTTTAAATTAAAAATTAAAAATATAGGAAAATAATATAAAAAATTAAAAAGCAAATACCCTACCCACCCAAACCTTTCGTCAGAATATAATAGAGGCGGGGCTGGGTTTACGTTCAAGATGGACTTGGCGGCGATAGCTAGATTGCAAAATCAGACCACAATCCCTCCAAAATGTTTCGGGAGTGAAGAAAAACAGTTCCAACGAAAGAAACTATTGTTTGATGCCGCTTTAAGACTCTCTCACTGCCCGCACCATCAGTTGGCCAAAAATGGGTCGATGGAGATGAAGGAATCGTCGACGACTATTGATTTTACTTCATTGGTGAATTTGTTTGTGTCGTTGTTGATAGGGGGACACCAAGAGGTTGCAACCGTTGTTGTTGTTGGGGTTTCAGATAACCAACTTTTCACAAGAGTGGAGTGTGGTGTTTACTTTTAAATTTTTATATTATTTTCCTATATTGTTATTTATTTATTTATTTATTTATTTAAAGTGATAATGATATAAAGGAAATTTCACGGCGTTCTAACCTTTCATGAGGGTAAAATTGTCTTTTTTTGAAATTAATTGTTTAAATGGATGGAAAGTGTTATGGAGAATTGAGGAGAGATTTCCTCAAAGGTTGAGGACTCACAACACCAAAAATAAAAATTAAGAACGTAATCTATTAAAAGTTGAAAGGTTGGAGACATCGAGTGTAAATTACCCTTCCCTCAACACCAATTCCATTACCAAATATGATGATGATGATGATAATAATAATAATAATAATAATAATAATATACAAAATAAGATAAGTGTGGCTTTTCCCGCTCATTTTCTAGCTCTATAAGATTTCTGACTCTATATAATTTCTGGTGATATCATTTAATTGATTTTTTTTTGTACTTTTTATATCTTTTTTTAAAAAAATTGTTACGCTAATTTATTAAATGATATTTACTTTTCCCTTTATTAGCCCATATCTAATCATTAATTTACGGTATTTTCTTTAGCCAACTATTTTGAATTAGAGATCTGTTACTTATCAAATCGAATATGAAATTAATTGAGAGTTCTATTTCAAAAAATGTAAATAGTAATCTTTATAATTCGAAAACACATGCATAATACGTCTCTGAACGAATAAATTTCTAAAAATCTGTAAATTTATTGTAAATTTCAATTTTTAATGATTTTTGAAGAAATTTTCATATGATTATTGTAGTACACTAATCAAATTTGATTTTTTTTTTAAAAATTATAGTACTCGAATTTGCCGATTCTATAATTAATATAAATTGGAACTATTTGATAATTTCTCATGGAATAAAAATTTCAATTTGTCGTTTTAAATATGGTCTTACTGTATAAAAAAAAAGAAAAAAGAATCAACTGGTGCAAAAAGTGTTACTGACAAAAAAATTCAAATATAATAGAATGGTTATAAAAACTTATACCTCATAATGCTAATATGACTCAATTAGCTGTATTAATAATTTATATGAAATTTTTGTATAAAAATTCAATGAGATTTGTTGTTAGAGTAATTCTATGGAGAGATGTTTATCTTACATGAATAACTGATATTGATTCCCCTTCCTTCCCCTACATCCAAAGTTTTAAAAAAAAAAGAATTAATTGGTGCAAAAAGTATTACCGACAAACAAATCAAAATATGATAGAATGATTATAAAATTTTATGTCTCATAATGCTAATGTATGATTCAACTGACTGTATTAATAATTTATTAAATTTTCGTATAAAAATTCATTGATATTTATTATTAGAATAATTCTAAACAGACATGTTTATATAATATGAATAACTGACTTTTGTTAGTTGGCAAACATGAATCGATTGTTTATATACAAGTAGTGAATTTGAAGACTGACATGCATTCAATATATGGTTAACAACTAAGCATATCACTTTTCATGCTAGATAAATATGTCTCGTTAGAATTACTACGATTATTATTACTTTTAAATCCCGTGCACCACAGCGGGTGAGAATTCTAATAGTAATAATAATATTGTTCAAATTGTATTCTAGTAGATGGGATGCTTGCGTTCTAGACTGAACGTCTTAGTTTTAAACCACAACTGCCCCTCCCTGAATCCCTCACCATATTCCCCCGTAATAATAATAATAATAATAATAATAATAATAATAATAATAATAATAATAATAATAATAATAATAATAATAATAATAATAATAATAATCTATATATTAATAATAAGAGAAGTTTGTCTGGCATGCTTTTTCCTACCAATAGTTTGGCTTCATAAGAATTGTCTGGTATGCTTTTTCCCCGCCAATAGTCTAGCTTCATAAGGATTCTGATAATGTCATTAATAACGTTATCTGTGAAATTATGTTTTGTTTATTTTTTTCTAAATTATTTTTTTATTACATCTTCCTTATCTTTTCTTTTTCAAAATTTACATTGATCAGGATATGCTTTCCCTAATTCTATTCTTTCACTAGATATTTGTTCAAGATATTGGCAAGTGAATGGCTCACGTCACCCAATGCGGTTACAGTGCATGTTCTTGGAGGAGTATGATATTTGCGGCTACTAAGACGATCACCGAGGTCTTTGTCGTCTCTCACTATATCGTGCAAGTGTTTTATTACATCACCGGAGCTCATCTCTATACCAATGAGTTAACCCTTAGGCTTTGGACCTATGGTTAGGAGTTCTACCAAATATCAATAGTACGAATTTTGCTTAATATGTTATGGTATCTATGATGTAACGAGTAAGAGCAATTCTAATGTAGGGTGAAAAAGGCCAAGGGGGAAAATCGGAAGAGCGTCTAAAAACGAGGGGGGAAAATATATTCTTTACAGTATATTAATGCAATGGTTATGGTATATATCTAATTTGGTTTATGTTTGCCAATTGCATTGAATGAAACTGTTTCTGGTAAATCGAAATATACCTCTCAGGACTCGAAACAGATCGGAAGAGCGTCATATTTACCTTCATTTGTTGGAATATGAAGGAAATTGATGGAGAAATCTTTTAACTCTTGAACTAAAGAAGATTTTTTCTTTCAAGGCAAAGGTATTCGTAATTCCCTGATTGTAACTCTTCCAATCAAATTTTTATGTATTGGATATAGTAAATGTTGATAAGAAATTGCAACATGTGAATGCTATAACTCCCCCGCTAATCTTTTGGTATATGTGAAAAGTTAGAAATATAAACCAGAAAAAAGTTGGATTAAATTGAACACTGATGGGGCACTAAAGAGGGATGGACTGGCATCTGGTGGAGGAGTTCTCAGAGGCGAACATGGTAGATTTGGCTGATTTGAAGGCAGTCGAGACGGGTCTTCAATTGTGTTTGGATAGAGGGTTCACCAGAGTAATGGTGGTATTGAATTCTCTAGCTGCTTTAAAGTTAGTCTGTTCGGGCACATACGCTCCACTTCTTTTTTGTATTGATTTTTTGAATATCCATAAAATATATATCTTAAGTTTAGATTTTTCAAGTCGAGATATTTCCCTTAAAAAGCAGAGTACTCCTGCTCAGAACAAGATACCCTCCCTGAAGTTCCCTAATTGTATTTAAAAAAAAAATGTAATCTCTCTATGGTTTTCTATACATAAAAATTAAAACGATAAAATTTGAATGAATTAACACACAAATGCTGGTGCGCCGTTCGTGCGTTGCATGCAAATTGCCCGTCCATTACACTTTTATTTTGTGCAAAATTAGACAAAATATAATGGTCTATTGTCTAAATAAGTAAATAATAAAGTGTACTTCAATTGGATTCAAAACCTACACGTGAAGCATGTAGCCAGTATATACAACTGGAACGCCAAAGCATTGAAAATCTAATAAAACCCATAGCTACATATCATAACTAATTGTCTATGCGTCATGATAATGAACAAAAGAATATTTAAAAGCCGTAAAACCTTAGAGTTGTTTTTTATTCAATATTATTCTTGGATGATGGAAAGCCTTCCTCGGCCCGCTTTTTGGCAACTTTTTATCTTCTTGTAATTGGAGAATTATCATGGCCGATGAGTAAATACATACCGTGACATGATCCACTATAGCCTTCGCAATAAGTAATACCAAGGTCTTACCTACCTACTCGGGAGAAATGTGCATACAAGGCAGAAAATAAGATCGGATCAATTGGACTAAGACTTGAACATCTTATTTTTTGAGTAATAATTGTAGCCAATCCACCAAAATTTCTTAACAAATATAACGGATGTCTAAATTCTGCGATAATAATAAATAATGGAAGCAAACAATCCATAATCACAAACCATTTATTGTGATTTCAAAACTTCTAACCACAAAATATATTCAAATCTCCCTATCAACTTGTTTTAAAAATGTTAGGATTTGAACAAGTGTTCTAGTGGTTAAGTATTCATGTTCTAGGACTTCGAATCCTATCCCCCACCCTTAATATCCTTCCCCTCCCCCATCATCCCCTTGTATCAAAAAAAAAAAAAAAAAAAACTTGCTGTAAAAATGTTACTAACTCCATTTGAAGTAGTACAATGTCAAGTAAAATTCTTGAAGTTTATGAAAATCTCTTAGTGACATGACTGACATCTTGGCAAGCTATAAGTCACGATTTTCATTATTTGTCAGGACCATCTTTAAGAAAAAAATAACTAAATCTCTAAACATATTTTATTTTTAGTATTAAAAAATAAAGACTTCCTAGGTCCGCCTTTTGGCAACTTTCAGTCTTCCTGCAATTGGAGAATTATCATGCCCAATGAGTAAAAATACATACCATGAAATGATCTACTATAGCCTCCACAATAAGCCATTCCAAGGTCTTATCTACCTACTCAGGAGAAATCTGCATACAAGACAGAAAATAAGATCGGAGCAATTGGACTAAGACTTGAACATTTTATTTTTTGCATAATAATTGTAGCCAATCCATCAAAATTTCTTAACAAATATAATGGATGTATAAAATCTGCAATAATAATAAATATTGGAAGCAAACAATCCAAATCACAAAACATTTATTGTGATTTCAAAACTCCTAACCCAAAACATATTCAAATCTCACTGTCAACTTGTTTTAAAAATGTTACTAACTTCATTCGAAGTAGTATAATGTTAAGCAAAATTCTTGAAGTTTATGAAAATCTCTTAGTGACATGATTGACATCTTGGTAAGCTACAAGTCACCATTTTCATTATTGTCAGGGCCATCTTTAAGAAAAAGATAAATAAATCTATAAGCATTTTTTTTCGTATACAAAAATAACGACACTCAAAATAAGAAAACAAACCTTTTTTCCCCTTAAATTACATTCAAGACCCAAAAGTGAAATTGAAAATTTCTTATTAATCCTTTCTATTTTTTTTCATTTTTTTAATCTATAGACATGTATTCTATACTTTTATTTTTATTTTTTCTGCTGCAATTTTACGAATTGAGTTAACAAGGCGTTTTATTACTAATTTGGCAATGGACTAATTTCTAAGATTTCAGATTTTGCCATGTATCATTACTGTTTATTAGTCTTTGAAGAGTAGTGTTTCATATGCAATTTGTGTACTTTAAAAAAAATACAAGATCGTATTAAGATAATTATTACTAACTAATGAATTATCTTTGTAAAATATCTTTTAATTCTACAATTACTTCCCTTGTATTGTATTTTAGTTAGTTGTCATTCAACATATAGATAGGACGATAATTTTTATAGGATTAGTGAACTTTTGTCACTTAGCGCTTATAAACTTGTTGGTCATTATGCGTTGTGTATATAAATACTTGTAAACATGCATGAGTGAATTAAGTTTTTCAAGTCCCAATTCCTTGCTTCACATCTCATCCCTTCTAATCTTTCGCTCCCCTCTTATTTGCATTTTTTATAGTTTGTGTAATTCTTGTGTTTGAGAGAGAAGTCCAAAGATGTTGGAAATTCCTATTATATGAATATATGGTTTCTTTAGGGTTCTCAATCTCTTGAGACAGTTCTTGTAATTTTCAGAGTTGAGTACACCATTAACTATTGCTGCTAATTCTAAGTCATCTATATTATTTTTACCATCTAGAAGTTGAAAACTTCTATCAATAGAAGGAAGCAGGAAAAGTTTCTAAAATTTTATTTCCAATCTTGCCCTCGCTAAGTTTACCTTTAACAGTGAATATGGCGGAATCCCCCATTAGAGATGTAACGGGTAAATATATGGAAATTTGTGGACAAATGGGGAAATCCATAATAGCGACAAAATTGTGTCAAAATTGAAAAAATGGGAACGTAGGGTAAAATTTACCCCAAAAAGAAAAGAAAAGAAAAGAAGATATCACAAGCACATACTTAGCATGGTTTCTAGAGGTGGTATATATCCAAGAAATTAGTGCTAATATTTAGTAGAAGAACCACATTTCTTTCTTTGAAAAAAGAGGCCCTCATAACAAAATTTCAGCTTAGTTAATCACAATATAGTAAAGGATTAATTTCACAAATCGTCTCCAATATTTGAGTTAAGAATCGACTGGGTCCCAAACATTTTTTCTAACCTCCTGGGTCCCCAATCTTACATAAATTCGCATGATAAGTCATTTTTAACGTATTCCGTTAATATTATCGTTAACTTTTAATAAAATTACCGTTATATCCCTTAACTTTTTAATTTTAAAAATAAAAGATTTAAAAATAATATAAAATTAAAAAAAAAAGGAAAACACCCAAAACTACCGTCCCCTCCATTCCCCTCCCAAGGGCCACCGGAAATGGCCACCGAAATTCTGCCGTTTTTAGCAGCCAAAAGGGGGGTGAATCTCCCCAATTTGCTGCTAGAAATGGCAGTAGCAAAATACTACCGTATTCGGTGGCCAAAATAAGGGGTAAATCCCCTCATTTTCTACCAAAAATGGTAACAATTTCCAACAGTAAATGGGGAGATTCACTCTTCTTTTGGCCGACAACGCTTGCTATTGGAAACGACAACAAAATGCTGTCGTTTTTGGTGTCCAAAGAAGGGGTGAATCCCTCCATTGGCTGTGGGAAATGGTAGCATGTGGGTGGAGTGGAGTGGAGTGGGGTGGGGGGTTTGGGTGTTTTCTTTTCTTTTTTTTAATTTTTTATTATTTTGAATAATTTAAATCTTTTGTTTTTAAAATTAAAAAATTAAGGGATATAACGGTAATTTTATTGAAAAGTGAACGGTATTGTTGACAGAATTAATCAAAAATGACATATCATGTGAATTTATAAAAGGTTAGGGACCCAGGAGATCGGAAAAAAAAGTTAAGGACCCAGCCAATTCTTAACTCAAAGGTTGGAGACGATTTGTGAAATTAACACTATAGTAGAATCACATAGAAATCATAAGCAATAAAATCAAGCAATCAGCTAATAATCTTTGATACAAACTAGCTTCACTATCATGAAAATATGCAACTATCATGGTCAAACATATTACAACTATTGTACATTGTAAATACAACTAACTAAAACACAATATACAACAATAAAATGAAATAACTTATGTTTGACATGCTTCGTTAGGCAACATACGTACTTTTAATGGCTACTACAATTAGCTTTGTCAGGGTGCAGTGAGAAACAATAGATACATATATGCATATGAGATGATGGACCGAAGTTGATTTGAACAAACTATGGACCCAGTTGGTCATGATACAGACTCCAATTGAACTAGTACCAACACAAGCTAAGAACACAGGAAAAGCAAAGAATAAGAATACATTCTGTTCACAAGGAAGAAAAATTGTGCAGAAAACAAAAAGGAGAAAGAACCGTAAGTAGAACCTCGTCAGTACACCAAGAATCAAGCCAGATCGAACACTGCCTGTAGAAAAGGAAAAAAACACTTGAAAGTTACCAAAAAGGCCAAAATACCGCAGCTCAAGAGAAACAAAGCAAAAACTTAAATAAAAAAGCGAAAACCAACTAGAACAACAAACAAATCTGAAAATCGACACGAAAACGGCTGGTACTGGATAGATGATAAAATGAAACACAGTCCAAAAATTGACAGAACATAAAACAAGAAATCACCAGCAAACCCAACTAATAAATAGGATTGAGGAAAAAAAAGTACCAAACACAGAGCGCAGAAGCAAGGAGCATCATCTGTTGTCGCTTTAATTGCAAGGATAATTCGTGTTGTAGCGTCGATTAGAGCCACAAAGAGAGAAAGAAAAGATTGCCTGCAAAGAGGGATAAACAACGAAGGAGAAGGATGGATGAATTTGTGGTCACAAACCAAGAACGTATAAGAAATAGGGGGCTAAATTTAGAAAACAAAAAAATTGTCATCCAGTAGTACCTTGTGTACTTTAAATTAAGGGTGTGCATTCGGGTTTCCTGCTCGGGTTTTGACAGGAATAGAATATTTTCAGTTCGGTCCTATCTCGGGCTTGTAAACAGCGAGCTAGTTAGGTTTCGGTTTCAGTTTGGGCTCAAGTAATAGTTCGGGTTTTCAAGTTTCTTTCGGTTTTTTTTAATAAATATTTTTCAATTCCAAACAAAAAAAATATTTATCCTTAAAAAAACACATTTATATGGAAAAAAATCATATATTGTAAAAAAAAAAAAAAGAAAAAAAGGAAGAAAGGTACAAGTTAAAGGAAAAAAAAAGGAAGAAAGGTACAAGTTAACATGTTGTAAAAGATAATATTTTTATTATTATTTATCAATTTTTTTGAAGGAATATTATTATTTATCAATTATTAAATATATATTATTATCATAGATTTGATTTAATAGCTTTACTTTTTGAAATATCATCCAATAGCTTTACATGATTGTTTCAATTCTGTATTTCAATAGGTAAGAAATAATCACATGACCCATTTGTAGTTCTTCCATTTTCAATACCCATTTTCAAAAGGAATTCTTCATTTCCCTTATTTGAACTTGATTCGGTTACCTCTTTTCTTTTACTCATTTCCTTTTTAGTTCTTGGTTTGCAATATCAGTTACTAAAATTTGATCTAAGAATGGTAAATGGTGTGCGATTTTATTAAATTCCACAAATCAAGGGGATTGGATACATCAAACTCTTCTAGAATAAAACTTTAAAAAGGAACCTTTAAATATTTGTTGGACTTCTAGATGTAAAAATTTAAAAAAAAAAAGAGGGACATCGATACGGGTTTTTACTGGCTTTTCGGGCTTTAGTTCAAAACCCGAGAGCCGGTCCGGACTGGACAAATTCTTGGGATTAAAGCCCAAAACCCGCAAACCTTAAAACCAGGACCGAGACTGGTCGGTTCGGTCGGATTCTGGGCTTGGCTGGCCAGTCCTGACCTTTTTGTACACACCTACTATAAATATTGCACAAATTTGCATCTACAATGTAAATTTCCTTTAAGGCTCTTATATATTCAAGTAATGAGTACGTGCATTGCACGTCTTATATAAAAAATAATCATATGTAGACATAATCAGAGTAATATTATTGTGAACTTTACTATGATAAATCATAAAAATATAAAGAAAAAGAATGATATGGGCTTTATGGCAAGTGATCGATATCTTAGAATAAGCTGGTAAATTCAACACATTAAGTAAGTTAAAAAAATATCAAGTACGTCAATAAAATATTGATATGACATTCAGTTATTTCTTTTTAGATTCTACTATTTATAAAATAACAATTTAATGTAAACTTATATATGTTTACTTTTGAGGGTGAAACATTCATCTGCCAATATATAAAATGAAAACTTTACTAAACTTATTTTGCAATAGAAATAAAACAATATGGTTGGATGATTTCAAGTAATTTAATTTATAAAATACTGAAATCAAAATTGAAACCAAATTTTAATTGAAGAAGGAGTATGAGTGTAATATTATATGAAATGATTTACGCAAATGAACTTGAGAACTTGTTTTTCGATTCCTTTATTTTTTTGTGTTAGATAAAGAAGTAGAACACAAAAAGTTAAACCTAAAAAAATGGTAATGAACCACAAAATATATACACCAAAATATGCATATTTATATTGAATTGAATTAAATATCATTTATTATTACAAATTATTTCATCATAATTGTATAGCCCCACTAAGTGCTTGAGGGATTAAGAAATGAAAAGGTTAAAGATAATTATGATTTAATTATTAATATTTATAGCTTTTATTTATTTATTAATTTAATATTATGATCTTGAACTTTAATTATCTACCGTAATTTTTGAATAGTTTCTTTTCTTTTTCCTTTTCGTTTTTCAATGCATATCATTTAACATATAGATTTTTCATTTTTCCCCTTGACACCAAATCTTAATTGTATATGGTAGACTTTTTGTTTTATTTATTTATTTAGAGACAGTATTCCAAACTTGCGAATGATTTTTAAGAAGTATTTCAATATATGTTCATATCATCTATAACCTTATTAGATTAGATGTGCTATGTGGGGTTTATTAGTTTCCAAGGAGGCTTCTAGAATTCTTTAGGTTCTGCACAGTTATTGCTTTAACGAATTTTTCATTTCAATAATTGAATAAGTTTATATTAGTCTCTTTTATTTGTTATTAAGTTTATATTAGGTGTTAAGAAATGAAAAGTCAATTGACTTTTGGAATTCTTATATTATATTTCTTATATATATATATATATATAAAATAAGAGAAAAGGTGTTTGGCAAAACTTTTCCCGCCCATTGTTTGGCAGCGTACGGTTATTGATGATGTCAATTTTTCAAAATTTTTAAGTTCTTTTTAATTTTATTATTATTATTTTTGGATCTTTTAATTTTCCCTCACTCAACTATAACCAGCGCAATCTCTCTCTCTCTCTCTCTCTTCATGAAAGCTACAGATTCTGC
>CAVNYN010269397.1:0-15861 GCA_963692815.1 Nyctanthes arbor-tristis
TCTTTTCACCTATAAGTAGCTTAATTGTCTTCACGTGTGAGTTTCAGACCATTACTTGACAAAGTACTCTTGGAAACACTTGAAATACAGAATAGAGAATCGATTACATACTACTTTGCCATCATATGGTGCACATTATATTACATTAGAGCTCTATTCGTGCAACGCAAGGGTTGAAATCTAGTGTTAGCTAACGTGAAAGAAAATTTGAACTCAAGACTTAGCTTCAACTCAAAAAGTGATGAGCCGATCACCATCACATTGATTGATTTAGAGGCTGGACTTCAACTGCTGTCGTCAAGAGTTGATCTCAGTGAAATAGATTGAGAAGCAATTAACGAAAACACTCATCATCACAAGTGTAAGAACAACTCTGATCCAAATAAGGTCACATCGTATACACATTTGACCTGAACTTTTTGTATTTACATTTGTTTTTCGATGGGTCTCCAAAAGTTGTGATTGCGTAAGAGTCTTGCAATCCATCAAGTCTCTAATGAGTTGAGAATCATTCTTTCAAGATTTATATCCTTGACATTTAAAAGGTTATTTCTATAATTATATCGCATTCGACATTAAAAAATTAATATATTTTCATAATAAAGTCAATTTAATTATAAAATAATAAATTTGAGAATGTTATACTAGGTTCATGCACTTGCCATATACGTTGATTATTCGGGAAAATAATAGTAATTGATATCTGATAGTTAGGTTATACACACAGATGGCAATTTTGTTGGGTAAAAGTACAAAAACACCCTTCTTGCAAAACCAGACAAACTAAATGAATGGTTGTAATTTTGTTTATGGCACACATCTCAATGGCTGAAAATGGAAAATGTTGGATGAGTTAATTAAAAGCACACAATGGATATTTTCTTTTACACAATGACAAACATATTTGGAGGGGAAAAAAGATGGCAAATGTAGAATTTTTTTTAACGTAGATTTTTTTCTAGCAACGATGTAATGTGTTTAAGCTCACAATGGTAATTAATATAACTCGTAATTGTGAAATATCACATTTAGGTTAGAGAGAAATGTAGAATTTCTTTAAACATAAATTTTTTCCAGCAACAGATGTGATTTATGTAAGTTTACATTAGTAAAGTAACTCGTGGTTGTAGGATACTGCATTTAGGTTACAGAGATTTGTAGAATTTCTCTAAATGTAGCATATTTCCAGCAATAAATGTAATGTGTTTAAGCTTATAATGGTAAAGTAACCCGTAATCGTAGAATACTAATTTATGTTATATAGAAATGCATAATGTATCAAAACGTAGAATTTCATCGTCCAATGGTCACGCTTAGAAGTTCCTGCTAGCATGTGCTTTGCGGGGTGCGATTATATGTGGATGGATTTGGGGCTTAGTTTGTTTTTGAATCCAATTTTCCAATGCCTAAATTTGTACTTATTTCTTGTGCATCGTCTATGATTTAAGTTCCCAATGAGTTAAAAGGTAACTACTTCATTCACACTTTAAGCATCTTAAAAACTTGCTTTTTAGGCACCAAGACTGATCATGTAGTCTGATGGCACCGAATGTGTTTCCACACTACACCTTTTACTAAGGTTTGATTTATCTCCCCTACAGTATCCTTGTAATACTCACAAAAAAAAAATGAAAAAAAAAAGAAAAGAAAAGAAAAGTGGGAACTTGCTTCTTAGGCATTGATATATAATAACAGATTTTGATGTATTCCTGCGACAGATCCAAGAACTCCAGTCACCGGAGATCACTCTATTTGTGGATGAAGCATATCGTCTAGCAATCAAAACAAGCTTATTTTTACAGGATGGAAGCGTTAGAGGAGATCATGTCCGTGTTGGAAGATGGAGACGTTGTAGTAATTTTTGCTGGTTATAGTAAGCCAATGAAGCAAGTTATGTCCTCAAACGAAGGACTATACAGAAGGATAACTCACTTACTCCACTTCGATGATTTCAGTCCTCGAGACCTTGCTGAGATTTTGCATTTAAAGATGACTAAACAGATTGGGGGGGGGGGGGCGATTCTATGGATTTAAATTGCATCCTTCATGTACTTTAGAAGCTGTAACTCATCTGACGCAAAGGAAAAGCAGTGAAAATTTACGTAACAAAATAAACGGCAGATTGGTGGATCATATGCTGAGTAATGCCAAGGAAAATTTGGATTCAAGACTTGGCTTCGAGTCAAGTGATGAGTTGATCACCATCACATTGAAAGATTTAGAGGATGGACTTCAACTATTAATATCAAGAGAGCCACGTGGGGGGCAGGGGGTCGTGACAGCTCCCGCAAAGAAGAGAAGGAAGAAGGTGGAGAGTATGAAAAGAAAAAAGAACTTCACGGACTTCAATCTGCAGCAGGCCATTTTTTTCTTCATGGAAAAAATGTTAAGAACATTTTATATTTTTTAAACAAGGTTTAGAAATTGGTAGCATATTAATACTTTGTCATCATCCTCAATGATGTTATTAACTACTTGATTACTAAAGCAGTATCACGCCCCCTCCCCGCCCAACCCCCCCCCCCAAAAAAAAAAAAAAATTGAAAATCATATTATGCCACTAGTCAAGAGTGAAAGTTGACTGAAAGAGACTGAGAAGAAATTAACAGATACCCATTATTATAAGTCGATGCTCAAGAGTCATAATCTCTATATGGTCCAATGGGTACCGCGGCAAGCAAATGGAGTTGCACATTGAATTGCTATATCAGAGAGCTCTTAATTATCAACTTCCTATTATAATGAATGAATTATGCTCCTTGGTTAGAAAATGTTTTACAGTATGATGTAATGGCTGATCCTATTATTAATGAAAGTTGAGTTATTTGCTTCCCCAAAAAAATATAATAATAAAATAAATAAATAAATAAATATTCCGATTTCTTTAAGTTGTGTACGTTTTGTTCATTGATCGGAAGAGCTCCGTCTGATCTGGTTGGATTTGCAAAATCTGCGATTGCATATTTTGCCTTGCATGCGAGTACAAGACTCTTAAGATTATGCAATAATAACTAGATTTCTACCCGTGTATCTCTAAAAGAATTTCATGCATAAAATATAACATAATTAACTCTGTTTGTCAAGCTTAATGTCATAAAGAAATTAAAAAGCACAACCTGCATAGAATTAATGTGTATCCTACGTTTGCAAGTAGCATGCAATCGATTCTTTATCTTGATGACATAATTTTAAATTCTTGTTATTAGTCCATCGCCATCTTGTTGAACAAATAAGTTTTTTATTAATTCTTCTTTTTTATTCACTTTAAAGACAACAAGACCCGATAGTATAATTCTATATTAGTTTTACACTCGTGCATTTAGAACATACTATGCTTCACACATATGCGTTTCATGGATATATTATGCTGACAAAGTAAAATATAATGGAGTATGAGAACATAAAATTATAAAATTATACAACCGAACAAAGTAAAATCGAAATCCATTAGACAAATATAAGATATATCTAACTAGAATGTAATATGTAGATGGAATCCTAAAATAAAAATAATAAATTAAATGATTAAAAGGAAAAGTATAATAATAATAATAATATTGAAACCTAGATTGATATATTTTCTATTTTCATGTAATTTAAATCCATTAGGCAAATATAAAATATATTTAATCAAACTGTAATATGTAGATAGAGTCTCAAAATAAAAATATTAAGTTAAATGATTAAAAGAAAAAGTATAACAATAGGGAAAAGTATAATAATTGAACCAATAATTTTTTTTATTAATTTTTATTTTTTATTTCCTTTAAAGACAATAAAACTCAATAGCATAATCTATATTAGTTTCACACTCATACATTTACGGACATATCATGCTTCACACCCGTGCGTTTCACGGATATATTATGCTGACAAATTAAAATACAATAGAGTAGGAGAACATAAAATCATGAAATTATACAATCGAACAAAGTAAAATTGAAATTCATTAGGCAAATATGAAATATCTAACCAAAATGTAATGTATAGGTAGAGTCCCAAAATAAAAATATTAAATTAAATGATTAAAAGGAAAAGTATAACAATGATTAAAAGGAATAATGACGTCAGCAAATTGGTTTTCTAAAAAACCAGACAATGAGCGAGAAAATTGTTTCTAATTGTGCCTGATAATCAATTGAGCCTACCAAACTGTGCTTATATATATATATATATATAATAATTGGAATTATGCAATTTTGACATTAATATGGGAGTATAGGTAAAAGGTTGGGGGGACTCAGATTTATTTAAAAAAAAAAAAAAGAGGTTGGGGGACTGAAAATGGGATAAAATAAGATGGGAGATAAACCTAAAGTGACACAAAATAAAAACAACGCTGAAACGAAATATATAAAAAAGAAGCAAATGGTTTCAATGCTCACAAGTTGTGTAACTTGTACCATTTCTTTTTAAAAAATTTGTATACATGGAATTAGAGTCCATCACCTAATTGTTTGAAGAAATCAAAACAAAACAACCCGACTTGAAAACTAATTTAAAACATAAAATTTATTTATAGTGGCAAGTTAACGGATTGGTGAAAATTTTCAAGCACTAAACATTCGTTACAAGATGTAGGTTTGATGTTGTATATTACTAGCCGATAATACTATTTACAGGTGGGGTGGTGATGAGTCATTGACACATCACATAACTTCTAATACTAATACAGCACTAATAATGAGATCGGAAGAGCGCGTCTAGCGGGCTGGGTAACATGGAGGGCTGCCCCATGTGCCTCGGCCCAGGCATGAGGCACATGGGGCAGCCCCCATGTAGGTGGGTGGTGGGATAGGAGGAGATCACAACTCCACTACACGTTTGGTGCTTAAAACTTGGTGCGGTGAAGTATCAAAATTTTAAACATAAGGCACAAATAAAGTTATTCTGTTATGCGAACAGAAGATCAGGGTGAAAGTACAGTTCCTACGGCTTCCCGACGTCTTGCGGGTGAACACAATTAGTACAAACTATATATATAGTCAACGGTTTTGCAAGTAGACAGACAAAACGAAAGGAAAGTCAATTTGCCTACCACCGCAAGACCCGCCGTATGTGGGAATTTCATTGCTCTCCCAAAGGAGACTTTCTCTACTCATTATTTTGCATTTTGTCTTCTCCAACTCCAAACTAGATCTCACTCCCTTTTCCCCTTTCTGTGCCATAACGAATCGACATGAGGATCCAAGACAAACACTCGAAGGTATCGGTACCCCATACCACCATTCACATCTGTGCAGAGTCTGGGGATCTTACTGGGATTCGGAGGTTACTTCAGAACGACCCTTCTCGTATTCACGAAAAAAGCCTTTTCGTAAGCTCCCTCCCTCCCTCCCTCCCTCCCTCCCTCCATATTTATCTAAATTTTCAGGCTTATAGATCGGATGTTTTGTTCATGATTCCACGGCATCAGTAGGGACAACAAACGGATCTTTTGAATTGAGAAGATCAATCTAAAGTTAAAACAAGAAAATATTTTACACCAAGTACTTAGAATCTAACATCCTAGACTTATTCTCCGCATATACTACTATAGTGAGGAGATCAATCCTCTTCGATTGTTACTATAATTTCGATTTTCTGGGTCGACTGCAGCTCGCACAGACTGCACTACATATTGCAGCTGCAAACAACAAAGCCGAGGTAGTTAGATATTTACTCGACTGGAGAGGACCAAGAGAGGTTGAATTGGAAGCCAAAAATGCGGTATGTAAAAGCAACTTGAGATGAACATTACTATTTTCTGACAGCTAAAGAAACTCACAAAATTCATAATATGGCTGGCCAGATCCAATAGCTTAAAATTTTAGATCAAGTGGGTGTTTAACTTGCGTGCAGTCTCATCTTCCATTACGTGTTTTTGTTGTTTCTCAGTATGGTGAGACTCCGTTACATTTGGCAGCAAAGAACGGATGTAGTGATGCAGCAACGACGCTTCTTACTCATGACGCCTCCGTCCAAGCCAAAACCAATGTCTGCATTTTGATCTATCGTTCACCTTTCCGTCTAAATTTGTTGTCATTTTAAGCCCACAAGTTTTGAAATGTATCGTGTTTTTTGGCTTATTTTGCGCAGCTTCCGATCTCTCCGTTGCATGTTTCTGTTGATTATGCCGTGCGAACAGGTGACTGCTCAACGGTGAAGGCCTTGTTAGACTACAATGCCGATTGCTCAGCAGAAGACAATGTATCCATCCATATTACGCTTACTTAAAGTAGTAGTTAACTTCTCTCATTTGTGGATGGTGTTGATCGTGATTTTCGTTTTCTTTTTTCTCCCCACAGGAGAGAATGATCCCTTTGGATTATGTCCCGAACACTCTACAGACTGAAGAACTACGTAGGCTTGTCTATGTATACCGTGAATCCAATCAAGATGAACGTGTTGGATGTGGAATTAGTGGACTTGAAGAACTTGAGCATGAATTATCGAAGATAGTTGGGCTAAATGAGCTTAAGGTGCAACTTCGCAAGTGGGCGAAAGGAATGCTCTTGGATGAGAAGCGACGATCCATGGGGATAGCTCTTCCGATCTCCCCCGGAAAGCGCCTCACATGGCGTTTCTTGGAAATCCCGGAACAGGTAAGAGTGGCCAAAATATGAAAAGAACACTTGAGCTATGGTGGTCATAAAAATATTTGTTGATATTTTCTGTGCAGGAAAGACGACTGTAGCACGCATTCTTGGTAGACTACTCCAATCTGTGGGAGTTCTGTCTTCTGATAGCGTAACTGAAGTGCAAAGAACAGATTTGGTGGGTGAGTATATCGGCCAAACTGGGCCAAAGACTAGGAAAAAGGTATTAGCTTCATTACCTTGAGTTTTCTATCATTTCAAGGAAGCTATAGTTGTTTCTGACCATATTATAAAAAGCTTGCCTCCGCATAGCTTAAGCTTTGAAACTTGATTTTGCTACTTAGCCACGTTTTATGCTTTTTTACAATTCGGTTTAGTTTAAGCCTACTTTCTCACGCTTTACGCATCTTAAAACCTTGCTACTTAGGCATGATTAAAGTGAGGAGATTAGGTCCACACCTAATAACAAATTTTGATACCTGCAATAGATTGAAGAGGCCAACGGAGGTATTCTGTTTGTGGACGAAGCATATCGTTTAGCAATCGAACAGACAACAGGGCATCCGGATTACGGAGTGGAAGCACTAGAGGAGATCATGTCTGCTTTGGAAGACGGAGACATTGTAGTAATTTTTGCTGGTTACAGTGAACCAATGAAGCGCGTAATCGCTTCAAATGAAGGATTCTGCAGACGGGTAACGCACTTTTTCAATTTTGATGATTTCAGTCCCCGGGAACTTGCTGAGATGCTGCGCGTAAAGATGACTAAACAGACGGAGGGGAGTCAATTCTATGGGTTTAAGCTGCATCCTTCTTGTACTCTAGAAGCTATCACAGCACTGATAGAAAAGGGAAGCACTGAAAAATTACGGAACAAAATGAACGGAGGACTAGTTCATCATATGCTAACCAATGCAAAAGAGAACTTGGATTCGAGACTCACTTTCGACGCAAAAGGAGATGAGTTACTTACGATCACATTGAACGATTTAGAGGCTGGACTTCAACTATTAACCTCAAGAGTGACTATCGACTGAAAGAGATTGGCAAGTAACAAAAACAAGCATCACGAGTGTAAGAATAACTCGATCTTGTGGGCTTTTTCTTTTGTTTCTGTTGTTGCATTGCATTTGTAATTGGATAGAAACTTGCAGCTTTTCTAATTTACTTGTACTACAGTAACCTTATGTTCTGAATTAGAGCATGTTTGCCCAAGCTTAATGTCCTGAATGAAAATTCACTAGAACTCTAGAAGTTCACTAACCACCAGGGCCTTTAACTCACATGGCACAACATGATTCAGCGTCTTGCATTTCGACTTATCACTTCCCTTCCCTACGAGATATACGCGCACAAAAGACATATTATACTTTCTAGTACAGCTTTTAATATTAAGAAAGAACACAAGAATAAAATCCCCCAGCGTCAGGCAAAGATTTGAATCTAGTTGCTAATGGTATGGGGATGTCAGACGAGCATGGTTTACCAAAGAAGATTAACTAGCTTTGAGCAAACAGAAACTGACATTTCTTTACATGAACATATATCGCCAAAAAATTTTGCAAGTTTCATGAGATATGCACAGCTATCAGTGGTGAAAGGAAATGTCACCTGGATTACTGAAAGAAAGACGTGTAGAGATTAGCGCAAGCGACCAGCAAATCAAGATGCTTAGATGTGCTCCTGATGGAAGAGTAGTGCTCCCATATTTATCATGTCCCACAACTCCTTGCAGGCTTCGTATTACTGGTCGAAAACCACTTGCTAGTAGCGACATGAACAGATGGAACAGATCTCGATCCAATAGACCATATCAATCAATCCATCAAAGCACGTTTAATATTCATGAAAATTTTGGGAAGTATCTCGGGCTCACTGATCTTCTCTTCAGTACTCAATGAAAACATTATTGATAGAGTCCAATGAGTTTACATGTCAAGGTATTCAGATTTTCCACCTACACGACGCTCTTCCGATCTGGAAAACCCTGTTGTACCAGACTGAGTGAAGGATCATATGAAACAAGTCATACTTCTCAGGAATTTTGTGCCAAATAAAATATTTCTGAACTATCTTTAGCCTTTTCTGCATCAAGATATATTCATCTTCTGGAATCGAAAGAAGTATGGTCCTCAGATTTGGAATATCCTCCTCCAAAATGAAGAGTGCAAACATTTCCCAGTTTAAAATATCAAAGAATGGGGGCACATAATTATCTGATATGATCACAGGCACACACTCATAGTATATCGATTCCACTACTCGCGGCGTGTGGACTTCATAGCCCTTGGCACAAATGCAATATCTACTAGTTTTCATGAATTCTCTGTATCTTGCTTTACCTTCAATATCACGGGACATTGGCCCAAAGATCTTCATGTCGGTTTCTTTATTGTTCCAGTATTTTAGTAAGACCGGACGCACATAACCATGCAAGCCTCCAGCAAAAAAGGCTAAAATAGGTCTCTGGGATGCATGAACTCCACCAATATCCTTCTGAGGGTTCTCTCCAGATCGAATGTAGGTCACTGGCAAAGAGATATCCTTCCCAATGGTAAACCCTGCAGCAATGTTGGAATTGCATAAAACCCTGAGACAGCTTCCTAAATATTTTCTGGTGAATCGAGGTGCCTGTCAAAATTTTTTATTCAATTAAGAAACATTATACAGTAAAAACTGGCCAATCCATGTGTGTGATATGAAATTACAAACATTTTATCGAAATCATTAACGTAGTATAAATTTAGGCATTGATTTGGAAATATCATATGGATGCAGAAAATGGCTTGTGATGCCTGATTAAGTTTGCTTTTCTAAAGTAAACGGGAGAGATAAATAAAGCAAAAGACCTTGTGGTTAAATTTTACATGGTTTTTTGGCATGCTAAAAATAATACAATCTGGTGCATTGCCACTCGCACAAAAACAATCCACCCAAAAGAATAATTAGTAGATAACTTGAAAAAATCTAGAACTGAAATTAAAAGCTGCATTGAATGAGTGTTTCATGAGTTGAACCTTTAAATCTGTGAAAACGAACCTTTAAATCTGTCAAAATGAACACTAGAAGAGGATCTGAACCTCCCCCACATAAGAATGGACAAGGCTTTATAGTTTAGATGAGTTGGCAACAGTCTTTGCTAAATTGGGAGTCCTAAGAACATCAAGCTACTATTACTTTACATCTAAAATTTGGCTACAAGTTTTTGAGTCCAGCTCATGTTTTACCTACTAGGCAATACTAGTGCCAGTGTATACCATTTGAAAATAATTTCAAGAATTGTAAATGGTCTAGTGGGAATTCAAAATAAAAATGATGATAATAGCATCTCGATATAATGCCATTTCACCAACAGAATAGAGAACAGAGGGTATTATGAAGCATAAAATTTCAGTGCAATGGAAATCATACCCAATCATGACAAGCCACAAAAAAATGATCTGCCCCCTTAGTTCGGTTCCAGAAACGATATTTTCTTGTAACAGTACCTACATAATTCTTCAGATGATTTTCTAGATCCTTTTGACTTGCAAAATGTGGCTCATGAAGTTCATTCCTTAGCTTTAGCGAGCTAAAGGGAATGTAGAACAAATGAGCCTTTTTGGGGTCTTTCACAACAAATTGTCTATTTCCCTCCATGAGTTTCATGAACCATCCTTCAGAGGCATAAATGCCCCGCAAATGAGGTTGATGGAAAATTGGTTTTTCTCCTTCTCTGTAGACATAAACCTTAAGCATCCGTTCCATCAATTCATAACTCCTGTAATTTAGATCAAAGGCATCATCATGTTAGATGTTTTACTCCCAAGATCAAATATGAAAAACATTTTTTCTTTTTTTAGTACAATTTGGGATCGTCGGGGTGGGGGTGGTGACTCGGACCGACATGAATTTACAGAAGATAATGTTAGTTGTAAGTCCCTACATACTGTGATAAACAGGCAGATCTGATTATTAGATTCCACCATGAAATGACATTAAAAGCAATGCAAACTCTTTGATCTCTCAAGAAAGGTAACTCGGGAATCAACACAAGAGAACTTAAAATGGGACATCAAGAGAAATTATGGTGTTCCCATTAGTGTATATAATTGAGAGGGAAAGTGTCCCAACCACGTTGACCGCATAAAATTCTTAAATTATTTTCAAAATAATCTACTTAACAGTCAATTGACATTGGCAAAATAGGTGAGGCGCAAAAATAGAATGGCTAATGAAGAAATCAAATTTTGTTTTAATCAACAGTGAGCTAATTAGATGCATAATTGAAGGGAAAAAGCTTCCACTTCCATCCTTTGCTGCCACAGATTCTGTTTGTAGAAAGGCCATGCAAATTCTTTCGAGGGATAGATGCTTCTAGCCTTATAAAGGATTCAGTTAAAACTTTGACATGTCACATTCAATTAAAGCATGATAGTTCATTGAAAGCTGTATTTAGGAACCAAGAAAAATAATCATAAGAGCAAAGCTGACCGGAAAAATGTAAATGATCTATTAGCAAATAATTAAGAGAGGAAGTTTCCATGATCATACAAACTACCATCAAACGTTGGCCTAAACTGATACAGGGTAGAAACAACAGAAGATAGATATTCAAGGATCAACCATAAATCTGATGCCAGTGGCAAGCGTGCTAAATGTGATGCACCATTGAGAAGGGAATGTGTTCTCATTTCGCTGTTGCAAAATGTTTTTCTTCATATTATTTAACTTTCAATTTCACGTCCAAAAAAGAGAAAGAAAGAAAGGAAGGAAGAAAGTTTCCCAGTTTTATGCAACATTGGTATCATGAATTATTTGTAGAAGCACGCGCATGACCTAGAAGTACCATGAACTAAAAAAGAAAAGAAAGGAAAAACAGAAAAAATGTAATCAGTTCAAAGATTAATATCTAAAGTCTTTCTATTTAAGAAAAAAAGAAACTGCAAAGTGCAAACACATTTGCGGACAAGCATACGTAATATGACTTGCAAGTAAATAAAAGTTGTCATTAACACTAAGCCAAAGTTTGGCAGCATGGTGTTGACAGAACAATGAATTAGAAATGATCATTTCCAAATTTAAGTTGATGCTAAAGAGTTCCAGTTTCAGCTCCTAGCCCCTTCTGCTAAAACACAGCATACCATAGAACAAACAGAAGATACAACATATCTAATTTGGTATACCTTCTAAACATGGAATAGTTTCGGAAAAGAGAAGCGTGGACTTCTGGAACGTTCCTTATGATAGGAGTATTTTAATCATAAATTTAGCATGCTGAAGTTCCTTATCACGTGCGGAAGACCAGAGGGGCCTCTAAGCAATAGAAACAGGTCAGTGATCAAAATCCACATTCTGGTATTTATTTTAAATGAAAAGTAGAAATCCATACCCTTGTCTTCATCGAAGCAGAATTCTCCAGCAATAACCCATTCATCTGGGAGATTGATGTAGTCTTTCCTCCCCTCTTTCCCAATGCAAAGTCACCAGCCACCACAGTACTGAGGTTTGACACAATTGAACCAGATCGCACTAATTCATTGTCTTTATTGGTGCGATAGGTTCCCAAGTTTACTTTGTCATCAAATACCAGAGATGATTTTGTTGGGACAGATGGGTCTAAACTTCCAGATTCTTGAGCTATTAACTTCAAATCTCTTGGTGACAACTGATTTAAGGGCTCAAAACCTGTTCGATTGGTGCTTCCCGTATTTTCTAAACCAGTATCATATCTTGAGCGGATACTGATGGCAGCATCAGTAACTCCCCTGACTGGCTTGGTCGAAACAATTTCAGATAAAGCATTCATGTCCCCCTCGCCGTCTAATGATATAACATTGTATCTGTCACTCTCACTAGAAGCTTCTTCATCCAAATTAGAAGCATTGACATTTCTAGACACGTGAGGAAAAACATAAAACTTGGCCGATTTTGATCTATTAGACAAGTATGTGCTGCTAATCATGAAAGAGAAAATGCCCCCATTTGCACGTGACAAACTAGCCAAGTTCTTTCCATAAAGAAATGTAAATGTCTGCAGAAAACCTAGAACAGAAATTGCAATGACAACAACGGAGAGCAGTTGCTTTATCCGTACAGTAATTAGACCTCTGAAGCTGGAGTCCATTTCATTTAGCAAAACATTTTGTCTTCAGGTGCTAGGATATCTCTGATCCCTGAGTATGAATGGATCTGTTGACAAGCACTGGTATAGAGAGAAAAATGTAGGTAAATCTCAATCCTAATCATTATCGCTTTAACTGGTCTTATACGAAGCACTTTGGAGATAGCTACAATGTGCAGAATCAGACAGGTTGCACCCTTAACAAGATAGTATCAAGAAATTCAAAAATTATATGAACCGTAAATGAACACTCATTTTGTCCGTCCAATGTAAAACACCAATTTCAACCGATCATGTTTGGGTGAATCTAGTACCGCAAGAATTTGAAAGACGAGTTCACCCAAAGAAACAGAAAGAGCGGCCATTGCTAGGTTGTTGTCTACTTTTTTCATGGTTGAGCCATCTAACTAATAATAAACTATAGCAATGTGATCATTATGACTTATCACAGAGTTCTATTCTCTCTGAGGAGAATATTGAAAATTATCAGGCAGATCACCAATTTGTGTCAAACATTGAACCCTGAGGATCTCTAAAGCCTGCTAACCATTTGCATTTCTAAGAGCTAAATCAATCAAGAAGGAACTAACAATAGCCTTATTCTTGTATTTGCCAAAACAAGAATGCTTGGCTAAGTTCAATATAAGCAAGACTTAGATTTTTAAGCATCTTTTTTACCAAACCAAGTTTTAGAGTTACTTCACTACTTCTTTTCAAGAAAGTTAAAAGTCTTCAGATACCTTCCGATAAAAGTAACTTTTAACCTAGCTAAAATTCTCTAATTTCACACAGACAGAGACACACACACCAACTCAAATAAAGGCACAAGTTGATTTGGAGATAAAAGAATTTGAAATACAGGTTTAAGAATCACCAAGTAATTAATTCATTTCTTCATTTTAATCGGAGCTAATAATTCCATTAGGGGTAAAAAAGACCTCCCCGTACAAAGTAACTATACTGTAATGTAAGCATAAATAAGCCAAGAAGAATGCAAATCAACCGATTGGCGATGAATATTCAAACCGAAAACATCGTTTTAGTATATCCTGTTAAATAGTTGCTTGCAATAGCCATTTGGTCTGGTTAAATGTAGAATGAATTGAAAATTCAAGCACGCCCTGAAGATATTGCAGTATTAAAGAGAAATTGCGTACCATAGAAATGAATACTGTTTCAGAAGCTATAAAGTAAACATTCCGATCTGCAAAACAAAATTTTAGCCTCGATTGATGACAGCCATACGTAGAAGTGGAGAGAACCAGGTTATGAATTCTTCTTGGTGTTTTCCCCTAAAGTGTTACTGTTTACTCTGACTCAAAGGACTCGAGGCTTCAAATCGCTCTATGAAAATAGAAAGGAAAAATAAAAGAAGAGATAAAAAAAGTGATAAAATAGACAAATGTACATGAGATAGGATGTTATGTAATAAAGCATTCCGGAAGATTTTTAACACTAAAAAATTTATTTGTGGTTTTCAAAAATTAACAGGCACGTTAACTTAATTATTGTATTAGCATCATACTGATTGAACATAATAGAAATATTAATTGAGATCTAAGCATCTAGTTGAAAAAAAGTGCGGTTGATCTTCATTGTTAGAGGTAGTCATTACTCTTCTGGTCATAAACAAAATTAATAAAAACACTACTCACACACAGACGTGATATGAGTCCCTTTACAAAACACATTCGTACACGCACTTGGAATGGCCGAATGGGAAGTTTTCTTATAAAATCTCTAGGAGATTTTTGAACACACCCACATATATAAGTGGATAATCAACGTCCTAACCTTGCAATCCATCTACAAACAAATCTCTCTTTTGAAGTTTAATAGGAGACAAATGCACATGCTGAAACATATTTCCAACTCTTCCAGTCTATATTATTATTATTATTATTAAAACCGGTGTTAAATAAAAGTAAATATTGCATATGCTAATGTCTTTGTCTAATTCATTGAAAAAAAATGGCAGAGTAAATTAAAAAATGCAAAGTTTATGGCGTTACGATGTTACAAAAATCTTGTACATTGAGAGATTTGAAATGTGTAGTGAACACATGTAGGTGCTTTTCATTTAAAATGAGCAAAAGCAACTCTAAGCCATGTCATTTATTTACACCTAATGTGCGTTGAACCAAAAGAAACAGAGAATTTTTTTTTTTTTTTTTGGATCTATACCAAGTAAAAACTTCCCAACACTATACAGCAAGAGAAGGTGGCATTTGTAGGCTTACTCTTGTAGCTGATTTTTATGGAGTCAAATCGGGTTATGTGTACCAATAGAAAATTCTATTCACATGTGACGTGGCTGTATTAACAGTCAGACTCCATACACAGAGTCTGATTTGACTCAGTAGACGCACACAACTCTTGTATGCTAAGAAAATGTAATTCTTGAAGAATAATACACTAACAATTATTCTTTTTTTTTTTTATCTATACCAAGTAAAAACTTCCCAACACTATACAGCAAGAGAAGGTGGCATTTTGTAGACTAACTCTTGTAGCTAATTTTTATGGAGTCAAATCGGGCTATGTGTACCAATAGAAAATTTTATTCACATGTGTTGTCACTACAAGAAATGTCGCTTATAGCGGCGACAATTTCCGACGACACAGGAAGTCGTCGCTACAGCTTCGGCTATAGTCGCCGTAGTAGGCTAACCTCTGTAGCAGGACAACGTAATATCTATAGCAGCGACATCTATAGCACAAAAATTCGTCGCTATACGATTGGCGGAAAGATTTCCCGCCCTTGTTGAGTCCTATTCCGACGACTTTTCGTTGCTATAGATACCATATTCGTCGTTATTACTGTAATAATCTATATAATTTATTGGTGAAGGGCATGGGGTGTGAAGAGGAGCTCTCGGGTTCGAGTCTTGACAGAGGCAAAATAATGCCTCAATGAAATATGGTGGAAACGGGTCGGGTCAAGGGTCGGGTTGGGCCGGGTCACATGTCGGGTCAAAAATTTTTTGTGGCCCAAAACCATAGAGTTTATAGCGACGACACTGATGTCATCGCTCTAGATATCGTCGCTACAAGTCAAATAGTCGTCGCTAGGAGGCTATAGGTACAGGCCTACAGTATCAAAATTGTCGTCATGGAAAATCATTACAATCAGTGTGTAGCGGCGACATTTCAGCCTATAACGGCGACATGCAACATTTT